>PVKS010002123.1:0-46501 GCA_004027875.1 Aplodontia rufa
CCTCTGGGCCCCTCCTCGTCCGGGGACCCCTTCCCTCCTAACTGGGGAAAACGAGTCAACCACACACAGCTGATGGCAGCCCAGAATCCCTTTATTATCAAGGCACACAGGTTTTTATATATGGAGGAGGGGAGACAGCCAAGGAATCAATAATCCTTGTAAGGGAGTTGCCAGGGGTTATGCAGATTTTGAGTACAGACAAACCACTAGGTAGGGAACAGCCAACCCCTCGTAACTCTTTGCATAAGAATTAGGAAGCTTAGCAAAGCGTGATCTAGCAGCCCTTCCTGAAGGAACTTATGGAAATAGTAACAAGATCGCTCTAGGGCAGCTGTTGAAACGGAGTGAAGGGCAGACCCAACATCAAGTTATGAAGACATGGAAGAACTTTGAATTTGTATTGCTAAATAAAAAAGCTACTCTGGAAATGTGACATATTCTGTGATTCCAAATACATGATATTGTAGAAAAGGTAAAATTCTGGAGACAGTTAAAAAAAAAATCAGTGGTTGCTTTGAGTTTGGGTAAGAATGAATAAGTGGGCCAGGCATGGTTAGTGACATGCCCCTGTAATCCCAGTAGCTCAGGAGGCTGAGGTAAGAGGATCACAAGTTTGAAGCCAGCCTCAGCAACTTAGTGAGGCCCTGTCTCAAATAAAAATTAAAAAGGGCTGGGGATACAGCTCAGTGTTTAAGTGCCCCTGGGTTCCATCCCCGTATTAAAAAAGAAGAAGAATAATGAATGAATAAGTGGAGTCCTTAAGATACTTAGAGTAGTGAAACTGTTCTGTATGATACTGTAATTGTAGACATATATGACATTATGTATTTGTCAAACTCGTGAGCTTGTACAACATAATGAATGAGCTCTAGTATAAATTAATGTATTTTAAAACAAGCAAATATCAGTGAGTCTGTTTCTGGATTCCCTATTTATGTGCCTAGCCCTCCAACACCACAGTGTTGATTACTATATCTATATTACAGCTCTTTTGTTGTTGTTGTTTTAAAAAAAGAGGACGAGAGGGAGGGAGAGAGAGAGAGAAAAAAAAATCCTTATTTAGCTTTTCATGTGGCATTCGTTGCTCTGATACTTTGTTGTGTACGTGGTGCTGGGGTTCGAACTCGCGCATGCAGGGCACGTGCCGTAACCACTGAGTCACCACTCCAGCCCTATGTATAACAACTCTTGCAATAATGTAGACTGTTTCTTCCTACTTTATTCTTCTGTTTAAAAATTTTCGTGCATATATATTTTTGTATTCTGTTTGTTCTTGCTGTTTTCTGTTGCCTTTCTTTTTCCATGGTTTTTAAGAATTTGATTTTGTATGTCGTGATTTTGAGTATATCTGTTTGCATTTTTTTACAGTAGTTTCTCTAGATATTATGTTATATATACACATAAATTGTGTGTGTGTGTGCACGCTCACGCATGCAGTACTGGGGCTTGAACCTGGGGCAGTTTACCACTGAGCTACATTCCCTAACCCTTTTTATTTTTTAATTTTAAGATAGGGTATTGCTCAGTTGCCCAGGCTGGCCTCAAATTTGGGATCCTCCTGCCTCAGACTCCCAAATCGCTGGGATTACTGACGTGCACCATGTGTTCAGCTTATACATAAGTAGTCAGAGTCTACTGAGGGTGATATTTTGCCGCTTAATTTTCTTTCTGTACTTTTACTTTCCTTGTTTATAATTATCTTAAATATCTCTTTGTCATATGTTTTGAAGCAGTTCAATGTTATAATTTTTTCTTCAAGTATCAACCATAATTTAGAAAACTCAATAGGTGAAGGGGAGCCTGTTTTGTTTACCCACTTTTTTTTCGCATTGCCTTTTTTCTTCTTGGTATTCTGAGGTTCCTTCTGTTATGATTTCCTTTCTGTTTAGAGAATTTGCTTTAGCCATTCTTTTAGGGTAGGCTAAATGAAAATGTCCTGATTTCTTCTTCATTTGTTAAGGACATTTTTGCTAAATGTAGAATTTGGGTTTATAGTTGTTTTCTTTCAACACTTGAAAAACATGCTATTTCCTTTGGCCTCTGCAATGTCTAATGAGAAATCCATTGTCATTTAAATTTTTTCTCCATTCATAGGTAAGTGATGTTTTTCTTGTTAGTTTTAAGATTCATTTTTTGTTCTTAGTTTTCATGAGTTTTACTTTGATGTAGCCTGTTGTGGATTTCTTCTTGTATAAATAATCCTTTTGGGGGTGCACTAAGATTCTAAATATGCAGGTTTATGTTTTTTTGTGTGAAATTGGGAGGTAATCAGACATCATTTCAAGTATTTTTTTTAACCCTGCCTTCTTTTCTTCTTTTTCAGGGCTCCAGTGACATTAGACCTTTTGTTAGTTTCTGTAGGTTCCTGAGTCTCTGTTTGGTGTTATTTTTTGTTTTGTTTTATTTTGTTTTTTAGTCTGTTTTTTCTGTTTTTCAGACTGGGTAATTTCTATTATGCTGTCTTCAGATTCACTGATTATTTTTTCTATCCCATCTGTTCTGCCGTTGAGTCCATCCATTGAAATTTTTATTATAGCTATGTTTCAGTTCTAAATTCCCACTTGGTTCTTCTTTACATCTTGTATTTCTTTATTGAGAATTTCTGTTTTTTCCATGTGTTTCAAGCATGTTTGTAATTTATTATTGAAGCACTTTTGTGATAGTTCCTTTAATAGTTTGTCAAATAATTTTTGATTTAATTTTATTGTTATTATTATTTTATGCAGTCCTGGGGATTGATTCCAGGGCCTCACTCATGCTAAGCAAGCATTGTACCACTGAGCTACACCCCAAATCAAGACTCTGCATTTTATTTAAACTTTCTGTTTTAGCTGACTACTTCTGACACTGCTGTTACTACTTCATTAGTGTCAGGTGGAGGTTGAAGTTCTGATTCCCTACTTAACTTCTTCCATGCTGACTTAGAGGATTAGGAATGCTTTATTACTCTTTGCTTCAAGGCCTCTACTGATACCAGGGGTTGAATGGTGGTAGAAGTGTAGGAGTCATTGTGATCATGTAGTAGAGGCAGCTCTCCTTGTCTAAGGTACTGGTATATCTTTTCTAAAGAATGACATTTAGCTCAGTCTTGTAGAACTAGTTTGAGTTAGCCAGGTAATGGAGTGGGAGAGAAAGAACTGACCAGAGGAAGAAACAGCTGTGTGATGGCCTTGAAAGCAAGATAAAAATAGGATGCTTGGACAATTGGAAAATGTTAGGTAAGGTGGAACATTGAAGTTTAGGGAGGGAGTGATATGAGAAGATGCTTGAGAAGGATTAGGCATTTGCCACCTTAAATCAGTCCCTTAGACTATGTTCTAAGAGAAGGGGATTTTGAACAAGAGACTGACATTATCACATTTTCCTTTTTAAAAATGAGGCTAGATCCTGGTGCATGCCTGTAATCCCACCTACTCAGAAGGCTGAGGCAGAAGGATTTCAAGTTCAAAGCCCGCCTCAGCAATTTAGCGAGGCCCTAAGCAACTTAGCAAGACCCTGTCTCAAAATTTTAAAAATGAAAAGGGCTGGGAATGGGGCTTAGTGGTTAAGCACCCCTGGGTTCAATACCCGGCACCAAAATAAATAAATAAAATAAAAATTTTAAATGAGGTTAGTAGAATAGAGAGGCAAGATCAGAGTCCAGGAGATCATATAGAAAGAAGGGTAGTACTATAATCCAAGCAAGAGATGATGACTGCCAGGACTAGATTAGTGGCAATGAGAATGGAAAGAAGTCAGATTTGAGAGAGATTTGATATGGTAACTGGGTGATAGATATAAGGATCAAGAGGCATCAGGAATGATTCCTGGGACCAGGGATACTACTCTACCATTCTACTTTAGTGATAGAGTGCTTGCCTAATGTGCACAGGGTCCAGGTTCAGTTCCCAGCACATATGTATGTGTGCGCATGCACACACACATTCCTACCTATAAATAAGTGAATAAAACAAACAGGTTTAGGTGAAGAGGAACAAGACTTCAGTTTTAGACATTAAACTTAAGTGCGGATGATCCAAGTAATGATTTTTTTTAGTCAGCTTCATGGTCTAACAAAATACCTGAGGTAATTAACTTATAAAGAGAAAAGCCTTATATAGCTCATGCTTCTGGAGATTGGGTAGCCCCATTGCTTTGGGCCTCTGGTGAGAGCATCTGATGGCAATGGCAGAAAGTATGTGTTGGAGCAAACCACTCATCTCTTGAGCCAGGAAGCAGAGAGAGCAAGAGAATGTGGAAGTTACCAGAAATCACAGTTCTTATTGAGGGCATTTCCTCAATCCCTAAGGACCTCCCATAAAGCCTCACCTGCTAAAGGTCCACAGTAACTCTCAATAGGTGGGTACCAAACTTTTTGGGGGACACTATCCATATTCAAACCATAGTAGTGATAAAGTTGGTTATATGAGTTTGGACTAGATTCATGGCAATTGATGTCATGCATGGATCATAAGAGAAAGGAAAGAACAGAAGGCAACTCAGGACAGAATCCTAAAAAAATTAAAGTTTTTGGCAGAGAAACAAGAACATGTAGAGGAGACTGAGAAGAAGCCAGTGAGAACTGACTCCTTTGTGAGAGTAAATAATCCAAAGACCCAAGATGAAAGGTGATTGAATTCAGAGCAGAGGTGGAAAGATTAGCCTTTCCTAGGAGAGGCACATCTAGTCTAACAAAAAGGAGGGTTAGGGATGAAGAACAGCTTACAGGTTTAGAAGCATAAAGTCAGTGACCTCTGTTTCTCTTATAATGCCATTTGTTACAAAAGAGACCAGAGGTGAAGGAATTGGAGGCTTGAAGACAGTAAGAAAGTGTTTGATATAACATCTTTGGAATAGGATAGAGAGCTTAATATGGGGAAAAATGATATGGAGAAAAGAGAGTTGATTTCAGGCTTGTAGCTATAATTAATATATTAGGGTCAGTTTGCACAGTTGTGTGATTTTTCTACAACACTGTTCAGCAACTCTGGTTGAAATTAGAACAGACAGGTAGTTAGATTCATCTAGAACTGGGGTTCTGCCATTGGGTAAATGAAAGGATGGTGTGTAAAGGTGAACCGAGGGGAGTGGAGAAAGATGGATGTACTGAAGGTATTTTTATGGGCAAAACATGGGAATTGACTGCCAGCTTCCAATTTCTCTAAGAAGTAAGAGGTGAGATTATCAGAAGGAAAGTGAAAATGAGTAGTTTTGAGGTACTAAGTGGTAACTACCTGACTATGTTAGTGACCACTACATACAAAGGTGAATAATAAAAAGACACAACTCCTACTCTCGAGTGACTTATAGGTTAGTATGATAGTAATTGAGATGGTTGCTGAAGAGGATTAAAAAAAGGGTGGATTTCAAGTGAAAGAAAGGCAGAGTTTCTCAAAGAAACTAAGATTGGAGATCATGAATTTGTGATAATGCAAATTGATAATTTTATACTTCTTCCACATGCCTCCAGGGCCTGCTGGAAACTCAACAAATTGGCCATTCTCACCTCTTAATACTTGAAATGAAGCTACATGTTTACCTTAGGTAGCTTTAAAGAAGGAATTTTCAAAATTAAAATTTAATGTTCAGAAAAGAGTAAACTGAAGGATGGGCCTGAATGCTTAACTTCTGAGCATAAATATAGTAGCATAAGGATGGATTATGTAACTGTTTCATAATTTGAGACTCGTTGTCCAAAGAACAATTTTTTTATAAGGAAAGATTGGAATAGGAAAAAGGGTTTGAGAGTGTTGGTGATAAAGTAGAATTAGGTGAACAGTAGGACTATAAACTCAAAGAAAAAAAAATGGGTGGGCAATATGACTTTAGCCCCAGATTGAGATTTTTGTTTTCCAAATCATGATAGATATTAACTAGTCATGTCGGTTCACTGTTTAAAATTCTTATGTGGGTTTCTCTTGAATTTGTTCGTTGCTTTTATTACAGTTTCAGTTAAAATGTCATCTTCTCAGGCTCACATATTATCTGATGTGGTCACTCTTCTCTCTGCTCTGTCACTCTTGAATATACATCATTTATTTCTGTTTACCATTATCATAGGAAGAAATTATTTTGTCTGTTCCTTTATTATCTGCTGTTCTTTATTACATCAACTCCATGAGGGCAGGACTTTATCTATCTTATTTATTACTGCATTCTCAATACCTAAAATAGTGAGTGCATAGCACATAGTAGTGCTCAAGAAGTATTTTATAAATTATTAATAATTCATGAAAATTAGTAATTTTTTACCAAGTTAATTTTTCTTGGTACTGAATTAGGATCTTAGTATCAAATTAAGCAATTAGATTTAAGTATATTTTCATCTCTACGGTTGTCTGCATCATCTACAAAGTACAGTTTATGTTTAGCAGTGTGGATAAACACTTAAACTTTCTTACATTGCTTATTGTTTTTAAGGAAAAAATAATCTGGACTACATTTTTTTTAAAGAAGGACAGTGAGAGAGAGAGAGAGAGACAGACATAGAATCAATTTTTATTGAGTTTTTCACATGGCTTTCATTGCTCTGACACAGTTGTGTATGTAGGTGATGGGGTTTGAACCTGTGTAGTTGCGCATGCCAGGCAAGCGCTGTAACCGCTGAGCCACCGCTCCAGCCCCTACAATTTTTTTTAAAGAGAGATGGACAGTGAGAGAGAGAAAGACAGAATCAATTTTTTATTTAGTTTTTCGTGGACTTTCGTTGCTCAGACACTTCATTATGTACATGGTGCTGGAGTTTGAACCCATGTACTCACGCATGCAAGGCAAGCGCGGTAACTGCTGAGCCACTGCTCTAGCCCCTACAATTTATTTTTTAATGGTTTTTCTGGAAATACCTGTGAGTGTTGCACTTTTAAGCTGTCAGTATAAATAAATCTTCAAAGGTATCATAAGAGATATTTATTTAAAGCTGATGGTTATAAATTTACAGTAAGAATTTAAAGAGAGAGATTTAGTGCTGCAAATGCAGACAGGAGGACTGTAGCCTCAGTGTTTGAATAAGTATCTTACTAGTGTTTTTGTTCTGTTTTTGCCAAGTAAGCTCTAACAGTGTAAGTTACAAACTGATAGCATCTGGAAGCCTGTTATAAAGTACTTCATACTACATTTTCTCATTCACATAATATTTTGATGTGAATTAAGCTCTCTGTTCCATAGTTTGTGGAGGCAAATGAATTGTTTTGTTATTGTGCAGGGACAGTGCAGAGCTGAATATGATGATAAGCTGAACTATTTCTTAATTCTTTTTTTGTGGGCAGGGTGGGGGGCAGTGCTGGGGATTGAACTACTCAAGGATTCCTGCACATGAGGCAAGCGATCTACCAATGAACAACATTCCCAGCTCCAAAGTATCACTTAAAATATATTTGTAGTTTGGGCACATTGACAACATGCCTGTAATCCCAGTGACTTGGGAAGCTGAGACAGGAGGATCACAAGTTTGAGACCAAAGCTGGGAAACTTAGACCCTGTCTCAGATTAAAAAATAAAAAGGACTGAGCAATGTAGCTCAGTGGTAGAGCTCCTCTGTGTTCAATCTCTAGTACCACAACAATAACAAAGACCACTTTTGTAGTGTTTTTACCTGGTGTCATTATGCAAACATGAAATAACTTGCTTTTCTAAGAATATTGCCCTAAACTCCATTGCACACATCTGAGTATCTTTTGTAATTGATGGGGATGCTCCCTCCACCAGTGGTTAGATACTTAGCTCTTCTACCTTCTACCTGCACTCATCCCAAAAGCATTGCATAACCTATTCTTAGTCTTCACAGAGTCTACCCCTGAATGATTCCCACCCACTTCTGACTTGCTACTCTTGTTCATGAAAGCTACTGAATATTTTCTGCCACATTTGCTGAATTTAAGCAAGGCCACTAATCTAACTTGGGAGGCTAAGGTAGGAGGATCACAAATTCAAACCAGCCTCAGCAACTTAGCGAGACCCTGTCTCAAAATAAAAAATAAAAACCAGGGGCTGGAGCGGTAGCTGAGCAGTTGGAGTGCTTTCTTGGCATGTGTGAGATCCTGGGTTCAAATCCCAGCACCATATGCACAACTAAGTATCCGAGAAACAAAGGCCAGGTGAAATAAATATATAAAATTGATTTTGTCTTTTTTCTAAAGACAGAGGGACAGTGAGAGAGAGAAAGAATTTTCATTTAGTTTTTCATTTGGCTTTCATTGCTCGGACACTTGGTTGTATATTTGGTGCTGGGGTTTGAACCCGCGTACTCACTCATGCCAGGCAAGAGCCATAACTGCTGAGCCAACGCTCCAGTACCCCCCCTCGTCTTTTTTTTTTATTTTAAGAGAGAAAGAATCAACTTACTTTAATTTTTCATCTGGTTCTAGTTGCTCTGACACTTAGTTGTGTATGTGGTGCTGGGGTTTGAACCAGGGTTCTCATGTATGCCAGGCAAGTGTGATGCTGCTGAGCCATTGCTCCAGCTCCCCTTTAAAAATTTTAAATTAAAAATAAATAAAACAAAAAAACACTCTTGCTGCATTTTCTACTTGCATCATTGTCTTGCCTTTGACTAAACACCCTTTTCTTTTTAATCATGGTCATTCTGAATGGGGTCTTAGTCATGAGGATTAGTTATCAAGTTTATAAAAGTCCAGTCTCTTTTCTTGTTTTTTTGTGTTTCTTTGGCTCTTATGTGGTTCTCCAACTACTACATAATAAAATAACTTGAATTTCCTCAATGGTTCAAATGATTTGATTTGTTATCATTGGCTTATTAAATTAAAAACAGTCTAACTGTGCTAATACAACTACTCAAAATAAAGTTCTTTTTATGTCTTACAATGTTCTTCCTTTCCTTTTTAAGAGGGTCTTGGGCAGAAGTGATGAACAAATTCACATAGTGTTCTGAATTTCTAACCTATTCCTTGTAATACTTTATTTCACCAAGTAAGTATATACTTGCTGATCACACCAAATAATCCTTTAAAATAACTCTAGATAGCCAAATTTAGAAGATAGTCAAATATTTTTTATTGCCCGAGGTAATTGCTTATCAGTTTCTCCATTGGTTTTGTTTTGTTTTGTTTTGTTTTTGAGAGAGAGGGACAGTGAGAGAAAGAATCACTTTTTATTTAGTTTTTCATTTGACTTTCGTTGCTCCCACACTTCCTTGTGTACATGGTGCTGGGGTTTGAACCCGCGTCCCTGCACATGCAAGGCAAGCACTGAAACCACTGACCCACCACTCCAGGCCTTCTCTATTGGTTTTTATATCATACCAAACTGCCTTGAGTTGTACTCTAGCCAGCCCCATAAGAGATGTTTATTCTGCAGTTTAGCATTGTTGAAGGGTAGCTGTGTTTATAAACCTAGAAGTGGTTTTATTTTTCATCAGTCTGCTATCTGTATTTCAAGCTTTAGACTTTGAACCTCTGTTATTAATGAAGTACTTGGTAGAAGAATAGAGATTGTTCTTCAGGTATTTCTCAAGTCAAAAAAAAAAAAGCCTGATTACCATACTGATAGTTCAAGTGCCAGGTGGTAATTAACATCTTCTATACTCTATGAGAAAAATCTGAAGAATTGAAATCAGTTTCTTATTTCCAATTTTATAAGTCATGGAAGCAATAAAATGTGTGTATATATATATATATACATATATATATATATATATACACAGTACAATAGTGTACAGAACATCATTGAACAGAATAATACAAGGTTAATTAATATCTTTGGCTGTAAAAAGAGAAGACATGGAGTATAAACATGCTGTGTGCATGACTTAACCAGCTGTCAGTTGAAAAACATAGCAGAGTTACATGTTCTTGTTCTATGAATAATTGAAAAAAAGAGTTCTGAAATCCCCAAATAAAGCTTAGTTTACCTATGCATTCTTTCAGTTATGTCAGTTTTTCTTCCTGTATTTTGGATCTCTATTTGTATTCGCAGGTTATGTTGGTCCTTTCTATCATAAAATGTCTTCCTTTAGTAATACTCTTTAAAGTCTATTTTGTTTTTATAACCACTGCAGCTTCCTTATAATTAATTACCTGGGAAAATGGTATAAACTCAGATTGTACCAGGCATGTTGGTTAGTCTCCTTAGAATGTTATTGGTGCATTTTTGTCCCCATGAAGAATCTTCTCAAGCTTCCATGCAGAAAGATAATTATTTAGGTTGATTTCTTCCCTAATGCTGGCATCACATGATCCTCTGAACGTTCTTGATTCTGGACTTACAACCGCTTCAGGATAAGCCTAGAGAAGTGGGTCTTTGATTATTTGAGTTTTTACTTCTATACTTAGGGAGTGCAGATGATGCCAGTCAAAAGGAACCCAGTCTTGGAGTGCTAACATTCCACCTGTATCTCTACTTTCAAGGATGTTTAGGGATTTTTGAAGATTTCTGTATTGTTTATGGGAGACTTCTCTGAAATTGACACCTCCTGAAGACAAGGCACGAATTCTCCCGGATCCCATCTATAATTTATACATTCAGGATACTAAGGTCCTTATAATTTCTTCCCCTCCTCCACCTACCTTGTCCCAGAATATCTGCAGATGGTGTGTAGATGAATATTTTTAAAATTGGAAGAAAGCAGTTCTTTCAAAGACTTTTAGAGCAATGACCCTTGTATACTTCTCATACCAATTGTCAGATGTTTCTACCTGTTTATAATTTAATTTATCAGTATATTGAGTACTTAACTTTGTGTCATTCACTAAGTACTGTGAATATAGCAGAAAACAAAGACTTTTTTTTTTTTTAAAGACAAAACTGAGCCAGGTGTGGTGCTGCCTGCGTGCCTGTAATCCCATTGGGAGGCTAAGACAGGAATATTACAGTTTGAAAACCAGCTTAGGCAATTTAGCTGACCTTGTCTCAAAAATAAAAACAAAATAAATAAAGGGCTATGGATGTAGCTCAGAGGTAGAGTGCTTGCCTAGCATATATGAGGCCCTTAGTTCACTCACTGTTAACACACACAAGTAAATAAAACAGACAAAACTATCCTATGTTCATGGAGTCCACATTCTACTGGTGTCGGGGTGGGGGTGGATAAATGATACACAAGAATGTCTCAGGTAATAAGTGTTACAGAAATAGCTAGACAGAATAGCCTTAGTAAAGAAATCTGTTGTTAAAAATCATCCTACTGATGATTAGTTGGGAACTTTCGGGTGGTGAGTACTGGGGATTGAGCCCAGGGTCTTGCACCTGCTAAGCACAAGCGTCTACTTCTATTCCATAGCCTATCTTTCATTCCCTTCGCTACATTCTTGCAAGAATGAGCTTTCTAAGACATAATCTCAGCCTTCTGTGTCTCTCCAGGCTCATCTGTTATTCTCTTACCGCTGTACCCTGTAGCCATACATAACCACTTACAATCCAACATATGGACCACCATTATAGTACTATCAGCAATGGAGGTGGTAGTGATACTACTGCTAATAGGAGTATTTTTTGACAAGTATTAGGATTGTGCCAAACATTACTCTAAGCAGTTTATATGTATTGATAACAACTAACAATATAGCACATGCCATGTAGCAATACCTAAGAGTTTTACACTTTGCCACATCCATCAGCAGAGTCTTCTTAAGTTCCTTTAAATGTTTAGACTCACAATAGGCCACACTTAACATCAGTATGTGCAAACATATGTAGGAACAGGGACCAAAGCCTGACAGCAAGACCACATCAGGCATTCTTCTGCAGTGGGACCTTGTAGCTGTTCAGAGAACTGTATACATAGATGTCCAGAAGCTATTCTTTTTTTTTTTTTTTTTTAAAGACGGGACAGTGGTAGATAGAAGCAATCTTTATTCAGTTTTTTATGTGACTTTCATTCCTCCAACACTTCATTGGTGTACGTGGGTGCTGGGGTTTGAACTCGTGTACTCGTGCATGCCAGGCCAGCACCGTAACCGCCGAGCCACTGCTCCAGCCCCCAGAAGCTATTCTTTGCCCCCATTTCCCCACGTGATGCTCAGGTACAAAAAAAATGATGTTTGGATATTTGTAGGAGTTATCCTAGCTCTAAAACCTCCATAATCGTAGGAGACAGTATCTCTTGTAGCAATTCCATAGACAGTGTCTAGTCTAGGGTCCTTGTAAGAGTCATGCTAAGTTACAAGAGTCACCACACTCATTTGGCTTCCAGCTAGGTATTTATTGTTCTTACCAGTCAGGAATCTCTGCTGCTGCTGCTGCTACTGCAGCTGTTGCTACTGTTGTTGTTGTTGTTTTGCAGTGCTGGGGATTGAACTGGAGGCCTCACATGTGTGAGGCAAGCACTCTACCATGAAACCAACCACTGAAATCATTTTTAATTTAGAAATATAGTTGATATTTTACCTTTATCAGGTTTTTAGGAAAACATAGCTAAACATTTAATAAAAAATTGACGTCTTGGGGCTGGAGCAGTGGCTCACCGGTTACGGTGCTTGCCTGGCATGTGCAAGGACCCAGGTTCAAATGCTAGCACCACATACACAACTAAGTGTCAGAGAAACAAAGACCAGATGAAAACATAAATAAAATTGATTTGTTATTAACTTATTTATTCCTTATGACAAAAATGAGGTAGTTACTGTTATTATCCCATTTTATAGATAAGGATAGTGAGGTACATAAAGATGATAGACCATGAATCCAGGCAGTATGAATCCAGCATGTAAACATTATCATTATGTTAGGCAGAGAAATAGCTCCCCAAAGATATCTACATCCTAAACATCAGAATGTGATTATGAATGTATTATGTTATTATATGACAAGGAGGAATTAAATTTACTAATCAACTGACCTTGAAGTGGGGAGATTTTTCTGGATTATCTGGGTGGGTACAATGCAACTATATGAATTCTCATAAACGAAAGAGGGAAGTAGGAGATTCAGTGTCAGATTGATACAATGTGAGATACAGCCATTGCTGACATTGAAGATGGAGGCAGGGCCATGAACCAAAGAATAAAGGCAATCTCTAGAAGCTGGACAAGGCAAAGAAAACAGATTTTCCCCTAGAGCCTCAAGAAGGAATGTAGCCCCGCCAACACTTTGATTTTAACCCAGTGAGACCCATTTTGGACTTGACTTCCAGAACTGTGAGATAATAAATTTGTGCTGTTTTAAGTCACCAAATTTTGTTAAGTTACTGGAATAATAGGAAACTAATATAATCACTAAACCATACTGTATTTCCTGCTGCCAGGCTTTCTTACTTCAGCTTTCCTTTTTTATATAAATAACCTTCTGCCTCCTTTCCCCATTACTTGAAAGCCTTTCTTAGCAGCCTCTTAGTTTGCATTGGTTGTTTTCAACTCTGTGTTTATCTTACTCTATAATACTGCTTATGTTGCATGCTAAATAACAAATCTTAGCTATGTATTGCCTTTCTTCCTACTCACCTTTCAAGATTTAACTCAGGGGCTAGGGGTATGACTCAATAGTAGAGCATTTGTCCAGCATGTACAAAGCCCTAGGTTAAATCCCTAGCACAACAGAGAAAGACAGATTTAACTCAAATATCATTTAATAATACCTACAACTTGCTCATTTTTGTCTTAAGATTTACTCCCTTAATTATAAATGTTTACTTGTTTGTTTCTGCCACCAGACAGTGTTCCTTCTTATTTTCATATCCTTGATACCTTGTCTAATATGTAGCTGTGCTTAAAAAATGTAAGGGCTTAAATAATGTTTGATGAATTAATGGATTTTTTTAAGAGAGAGAGACGGTGAGACAGAAAGAGAGAATCCGTTTTATTTAGTTTTCCATATGGCTTTTGTTGCTCCAAGACTTCATTGTGTACATGGTGCTGGGGTTTGAACTTGGGTCCTTGCGCATGCCAGGCAAGCGCCGTGACTAGGGAGCCACCGCTCCAGCCCCAAATAAATGGATTTTTTCTTTTGGAATTGCAATTGGAATATCTGTCCTCAAATTGAAAATATAGTTTTTCAGGGCTGGAGTGGTGGCTCAGCGGTTACGGCGCTTGCCTGGCATGAGCGAGAATGCAGGTTCGAACCCTATAGCACACATACACAATGAAGTCTTGGAGCAACAAAAATCATGTGAAAAACTTAATAAAAATTGATTCTGCCCCTCTCTCTCTCTCTTTCTCTCTCTCTCTCTCTCACTATTCCTCTCTCTTTAAAAAAAAAAAAGATAATTTTTCCCCTTTAGGGTACAAAAAATAAGAAGAGCTCACTGTGGCCACCATAAAAAATGTGATAGCTCTAGTCCTTCTGATCAGATATTTAACCTTTCAGCATTCATTCTCTCAAATAATTACTAAATTTTAGCACTATTTCCACAGATAATATCCTGGTTCTTTTTCTTTCTCCCACCAGGTTAGCATTGGAAAAGATCAGATACCTGGCATAATATTTTAGTGCAGAGACTAGGATTCTATTGTGTAGTCCTAGACCTTTGAGCCAAAGAAACTTCTTTTGTTCTTGATCTACATGGGCTTTTTGGGTTTTTTATTTTGTAAGCTACCTCTCAAAAAAGAGTATTTCTATCTACTCTCCTGCACTTTGCATATCCTTGCCTGCAAAAACATCTCAGAGCCCTCTTTACCTGCATCAGCCACAGAGGAGCTCTTGAATCCAGAGATGGAGTAGATGCTTTCTGTTTCTTCAATCAGCATTCCAATATGCAAGTTTGAGTCTTAAGACTCACAGAAGAGCCAGGGATAGTGAGGTAGTAAAACATGCCTGTGATCCCATCTACTGAAGAGGTGGGTGCTGAGGCAGGATGATGCCAAGTTCCAGGCTAGCCTCTGCATTTTAGTATGTCGTTGTTTCAAAAAAAGGGCGGGATGTTTGGGGGGCTGGGGATGTAGCTCAGTGGCAAAGTGCCTCTGGGTTCAGTACACCTTTTTGAAAAAAATAAATCACAAAAGAAAGGTCTTTTTTCCCTTGATATCTGTACTCTTTCAGAGCTCTAGTCTGTTTTAAATGTTATCAGGCCAGAGTAAATTGCACTTTAGCTCAGATCATGACTGTTGTATAAACAGATTTAAACTTGGTTTAATAAATTATATTACACAGAGCATGAGAAACTATAAATGCATAATTTAGATTTTCTAAAGATGTTCAAGGAAACTTTCTAATGAGAAACATTCTAGGAGGAGGAACATTCTGCGTAGCAATTCTGTTCACTGCCTTTGGGGTTAGAGTAGCAAAGAAATTAAGCCACATTAAGAGAAAAAGGAACTTTTATGATTGTACAATCACTCAACTCCTTAATAAAAATAAAGAAGAGAATAAGGAGATGCTGACCAATTGATGGGAATTGTACACTAATATTTTTTTTCAGAAGAGTTGCTGACTTTAGAATTTTTTCCCTATGAAGAACCTCTCCTCAGAACCAAAGGATAATGTAAAATGCATTTAGAACCCTGAGTGAAGACTTAATGGGAATGTCTTCTATCTGATTTGGAGTTTATATGGAATCAGGTTTCTGTAGAATGTTGGGGGAAAATGGTTTTGCTCCAGTTTCTAAACAGAATGAAAAGCTTTGTCCTAATTGAATTTGTTTTGACATTCTTGCTGCCTCACACAGGTCAAGTTGCAAGATGGAACAAAAGAATAGAGCTTGAGGGTAATATGAGGCTTTGACCAAAATGCTGCAAATGTTAGGAATGGTGATCTTACTAGCATATGAAGCCTTTAAGTAAAGAATGTTGTGTGGGGTATGCATTCATTTCCATATTAAAAAGGCCATCTAGGAAATAAAATGTCATGGAGTTTAGAAAAGATGAGGCTTAAGATTGCCTGAAAATTAGTCTTCTGATTACTATAAAAATTTGATTACAGTTCATATGATATTTATGCATAGGCATTTTTCTTTATATCATTTGAGGTTAGGCCGTGCTTGAAATGAAGAAGCCTTTAAATATTGGAATAAGGGAGCCAGCTAGGACTGGGACTGTACCTCAGTTGTAAAGTGCTTGCTTATCATGTATGTGAGACCTTGAGTTCAATCCCCAACACTGAAAAAAGAACCCAAATTCGAAAGAAAGCCAGCAAGAGTTACAGGTGGGAACACTAATATAATATTAACATTTTTTGGATATTGTACTGTGCCAGATACTATTCTAAGCTATATTTACATACAATGCATACACAGACATATAATTCATATATATATATTTATATATATACACATATACACATATATGAACACATTCAAATATGATTCCAGTATATTCTAATAACTTGATTCAGTGTAGACAGTCTCAGAAAATTAGCCAGAAATCTTTTTTCTCCTGGAAAGGTTATCTGGGTAGTTCTTTAATGTTTTAAAATAAATCTGAATATTATATTTTAAAGAGAGAGGAACAGTGAGAGAGAGAGAAAATCAATTTTATTTAGTTTTTCACGTGGTTTTCGTTGCTCCTAGACTTTGTTGTGTATTCACACATGCTGGGCAAGTGCTGTAACCTCTGAGCCACCACTACAGCCCTAAATATTATTTTCAAATAATAAATATTTGAGGGCTGGAGCAGTGGCTTACCGGTTACAGCGCTTGCCCAGCATATGGGAGGACCCTGGTTCAAACCCCAGCACCATGTACACAATGAAGTGTCAGAGCAAGGAAAGCCACATGAAAAACTAAAATTAAAAAAAAAGTTGATTTTCTTTCTCTTCCACTGTCCCTCTCTCTCTTTAAAAATAAATAAACAAACATTTGAGGGGCTGGCGTGGTGGCTCAGCAGCTGGAGCACTTACCTGGCATGCTCAGGGACCCAGGTTCAAACCCCAGCACCACATACACAACTAAGTATCGTAGAAATAAAGGCCTGATGAAAAAATAAATAAAATTGATTTTCTGTTGCTCAGTCTTGCTCTTTAAAAATAAATAAATAAATATTTGATCATGGAATATTGTGGTTTTTCAGAAATAGCTATGCTTTTCCGTTTGAAAAACAGTTCATCACTTTTATCCCCTCACCCCATCGATGTAGGCTACAGAATGAAGCAGAGTAGTTTCTGAAATAACTTTGCAATTATATATTGCTCTTTTCTCTGTTTGATCCAAGAACCCAGGTGGTAGTAGCATTGACCTGTAACATCCATTTTAGCAACATATGTAGCATGTATATGCGTGCCCTATTTCTGCAGAGCTGCTTGAAGAATATGCGATATATCTTTTTTCCAACCTATATTCACATCTGTAAACTGAAAATGAGGCACCTGATTTTCATTTCCAAATAAATTGGTTATCTATATCTACCATTGTACAAGATAAGCTGTTATATAAGTCTTATGCACCACAGTGTTGTTACCAAGAAAATGAAATTATTATTTTTAAAGTAATTATGTTTTATGTTGAATTTTAAGTTAACTTTCCAAATACTTCCATTTCTTTTTTATATCAAATATTTCTAAAATAAAAATTTTAAAATCTCAATCTTTTAAAACACATAGGGTTCCAAGTACAAGAATATTGGAAAACTAGTTAATGCAAGGTTATCTCTTTAAGTAAATGCCTGGGCTTGGGAAGCCTCATTGTTCTATAACTATGGTTGCTGCCACAGATGGAGAACAGAGATGACTGCCTGCTAAAAATGGTGCTGTTCTTTAGAGGTTAATATAAGGAAAAACTCTTGATTTGCTAGAGAAGCCTGCAAGGGGAGCAGATGGTGGCAAGGGCCCTCCAGCTTACTCAGCTGCTTAGGGTGACCTCTCTAATACAAACAAACCAAGTAGCTCTCAGGGTAATGGGACAGCATCATTTGTATTCCCTAATAACAATACTGCCCCTCACTTTGCAATCACTCACACCCTTACCTAGTGTGTGGGCGCCATCTGCTTCTTGTGAGCTGATATAGGTCCTGGCCTTGGCTAGTTGGGATTACCATTAAATGATCCCTTTGGGAGACGTGCTGTTTACAAATTACTTTCACCTGATAGGCAGATGAGTATTATGTCTATTTGCATAATTAAGAAACTGAGGTAAAAAGAAGAGAGGGATATTAGAATTACAATTCAAGCATTCTGATTCTTGATCTCTGTTAATAGGCCACAGAGCCATTCCAGTGGTCCTAGTTTAGACATCAGCTACCCAGCTTTTGAGTAAAACTTTCTGGAAAGGAAATTAGTTTTTTTGTAAATGCTACTCGCATAGTTTTTTTGGTTTTGTTTTGTTTTTCATTTGTTTTGTTTTAAAGAGAGCGACAGTGAAAGAGAATCAGTTTTATTTAGTTTTTCATGTGGCTTTCGTTGCTCTGACACTTGTATACATGCATCATCACATATGCCAGGCAAGCACCATAACCACTGAGCCACCAGCTCCAGCCCCACTCACAGAGTTTTAATCCTTCTCCTGGCCGCTGTTTTGCGAGGTGACAGGACAGAAAGAAGGGCAATGGTATAGCTGATGGAAGAGTGCTGTCCCAGTATGTGCAAGGCCCTGAGTTATTTTCTGCTGATATATTGCCATGGCCTTCCAGGAAACAGGAATTAAATGAGAAGGTCTAATTTACTCTGGTACCGTTTCATCAAAACCAAATTTATTAAAAGGAAGCATTCTCATTCAAAGGAGTTACTTAGTTTATATATTTGCATGTGTGTCACATATATGAATATATATGTTATATTTAAACTGACCCCCCTAATAATATTTTTTAAAACCACAGCTCTCCTTTTCCCTGCCATTGGCTAAAATGACATTCATTTTCATGCATTAGCACCTGCCTGGGGGCCTAGTGAATCAAAAGAGCAGTGAGCAAAGTGGTTTTAATTGCCCAGGCTTTGCTAGAGCTTTTCTTGTACTCAGAAACACAAAAGACTTTGAATGGTGTCAGAGAGCTATACTGAGAAGTGTTTTCATTTAAAACTCTAAGCAGATGATTCACTTACTGTAGTGAGACATTGTCTTGTACAGATGAGTACAGGAGGCCATCTTCATTCCAACTGTGAGAGCATCACAGAGCAATTGTGAGTTGCAGTTGCCTTGCATAATTACCCAGGAAACCAGGCAAATGTCAGAGTTTACTGACTTATTAATGCAGGACTCTGTCTTTGTGGAATTGTACTTGCTAATTATATAAAGTTTTGTATACAAAATTTAAACTGAATAGTGCCATATTCACTATATCAAAGTGGTTAACAGGCTGTGGCAACAGACTGTTCAAATCTTGACTCTGCATTTTGCAGGTTGTATGATATTAGACAAGTTCCTTTATCTCTCTAAGCTTGTTTCCTTTTCTGAAAAAAGAATAACAGAATCTACCTTACAGAGTTGTGAAGACTTAATTTATACATAGAAAACATTTAGAATACTGTGTCATGTAGTAAGTATTCAGTAAATTTTAGCAAATTCAAGCCCAGCTTAGGCGATTTAGGGAGGCCTTGTCTCAAAATAAAATAAGGATAGAGCACCCCTGGGTTCAATCCCCAGTACTTCGCGCACGTGCGCACACACACACACACAAACAGAAACATACCAGCTGGCCATTTCAGACACAAATATAAATTACAGAACATACTCTTGGTGTATCAATATTATTAACATATGTAAATTATTGTTTGTTCACCATCCCAATAAAATTTTTAAAATTATTTGCTGATTTCATTTTAATCACAAAATCATACTTAGTCCTCTCTGAATTACAGATATGAGTGTGTAATTTTAAAGATTCAGTTTAGTGTTCATTTCTAAACAGCTTTCATTTAGACTTAATGTTCATCTATAAACAGACATTTTTTAAGCCCTTACAATATGCCTAATGAAAGTATAGAGATGAAAAAGACATAACTGTTGCTTTTAAGAAGTTCACAATCTAAAAGGAAAAGACAAACAAAAACTAGTAATTATATTGATAGTCAAGTGCTTTAATAGAGACAACTGATGAAAATGAGAGCTCAGGAAGAAACACTTAACTAGTTGTCCAGAGATCAGGGAAGACTTCTCAGAGTAGGTATCATTTGAGTTGAGAATTAAGAGTGAAAAGGAGGTGAGAAGGTCATACTTGTTCTAGGAAACTTCACATACAAAGGTGTGGAGGCTAAAAAAATGCAGAAAACCTACCATAGTTTGCAAGTAGTTTGGTGTTTCTTGTGTTGAGATGTAGTAGGGAACAAGTTTAAAGAAATAGAAAGAAGCCACATAAGAAGAAATTTTAACTTTATCATATAATCAATGGGAAACCATTGAAGGATTTAAAGCAATTCAGTTCAGCAGACATTTTTATAAATGTTTAGTTCTATGCCATTCTCTGTGTTAGCTACCAGAAATATTAGATAAATAGGTCACAATATTGTAGGAATGATATGATTTTCTTTCCCTTGTAGAAAGATCATTCTATTATAGAAGAATAGAGGAAATAAGATTTGGAGGCAGGAAGATTAGTTAATCCAAGCAAGAGATTCTTTTTTTGTTTTTGTTTTTTTTTTTTTTGAACAACCATACAAGTTTTTAACAAAATAATATAAAATGTGTATAGATTCTGGGTATTACAGTTACCCCCAGGAATGCCCCCCCCAATTACCCACCCTTATTCCTCCCTTCCCCTTCCCACAATATCCCTAAAAAAGGATTATGTTGTATAGTATTACATCTTATCTGGATTTAACACATGATAATAGACCAACTTTCTCACTGTCCAACCTCCACAGATGAGTGGAGACAATCGACCATTAGTTCTCTGGGTTAAGCTGATTTTACTCTGCATAATTTCTTCCATAGCCGTCCATTTACCTTCAACGGCTGCAATATCATAGCTGTGTAAATTTCCATGGTATAAATGTACCACAGTTTTTGGATCCGTTCATCCAGTGAGGGACATCTGGGTTGTTTCCATAGCCTAGCAATAGTAAATTGAGCTGCTATGACATCAATATTGCTGTGTCACTATAATGTGCTGATTCTAAATCCCCTGGAAAGATTCCCAGGAGTGGAATAGCAGGGTCGTATGGTATGGGCTCATCCCTAGTTTTTTTAGGATTCTCCACACTGCTTTCCAGAGGGGTTGTACCAGTCTGCAGCTCCACCAACAGTGTGTTAGTGTGCCTATCTCTCCACAGCCCCTCCAGCATCTATTATTGTTTATTTTCTTCATCTTTGCCCTTCTGACTGGCATAAGGTGATATCTTAATATGGTTTTCATTTGCATTTCTCTGATTACTAGAGATTTAGAGCACTTTCTCAAGTATTCATTGGCTTGATCAATGTCCTCTGGTGAGAAGTTTCTATTTAGCTCTTTGGCCCATTTATTAATTGGGCTGTTAGTGTTTTTGTAGTTGAGATTTTTGAGGATTTTGTAAATTCTGGATATGAGACCCTTGTCAGAGGAATCAGCCCATGATTCTCTCCATTTCTGTAGGAAACCTCTTGACTCTTGATTGTTTTCTTGGCAGTACAAAAGCTTTTTAGCTTTACGGCATCCCATTCACTGATTTTTGACTTTACTTCCTTCACTTTTGGAGACATGTTGAGAAAGTCTTTGCCTACTCCCAAATGTTGAAGTGTTGGACCTAATTTGTCTTCTATCAGTTGCAAGGTAGCTGGTTTAATACCTAGCTCCTTGATCCATTTTGATTTGATTCTTGTGCAGGAGAAAGATATGGGACTAATTTCAACTTTCTGCAAGTGGATGACCAGTTTGTCCAGCACCATTTGTTGAAGAGGCTGTCAATTTTCCATGTAATATTTTGTCCCCCTTTGTCTTAATGATATTGAGTTGAGGCAGTGTTATAGGGGAGTTAAAGAGAAAAGGCAGGGATGGAGAGATCTTAGGAGGCAGAATCCACAGGATTTAGTGACAATTTGAATGTGGAACTGGAGAAACTGAGGACAAATCCCAGTGCAAAGGTTCCTACTTGTCTCTGTGGCTTGTTGCATGCCACTTTCTCCCTTCCTGTTGTTTTCCAGTTACAGTCTTTGATCTCAGCACCTCTGCATATGCCTCTCAATCGTCTCCCTGCAGTCCTCTGTATCACTACTTTGCCATATCCCATCCTTTCACATAATTAATCCCTACTTATTCTATTGAATTCTACTCAAAATGTTATTTCCTCAAGGAATTCATCATCTCTGCCCCTGAACCAGGTCAATTACCTCCTGTTGTATACTCTCCTATCAGTCTGTACATCTTTATTTGCAGAATTTGTTGTTTAATCTCTCTCTCCCTAACTAGAATATAAATGCCATAAGGTCCAGGAATCACTAACTCTTTTCAACAAATGTATCCTTGTGGCCTAACATGTAAGTATTAAATAATGATTAGTTGAGTGAATTAGCTTTGATTTAAGATATATTTTAAAAAGAAGGAAAAGAGCCATGTGTAGTGATGTACAACCTGTAATCCCAACTACTCAAGAGGCTGAGACAGGAAGATCGCAAGTTTGAGGCCAAACTTGGCAACTTAGGGAGACCGTGAATCAAAATAAAAAACAAAAATGGCTAGTAGGGGTATAGCTCAGAGGTAGAGTACCCTGGGCTCTGTCCTCACATGGGCAGTAGGCATGGGCAAGGTGGCGGGGGTTAGCTTGTTTCTGGGTTTGTCTCTTTAAATTTCCTGTAGGGAAAAACAAGTGCAATGACTTTTTGGTTACTAAATTGAATCTGACCAGGGGAATTGCATGTCGAATATTCTCTATTTGTCTCTGTTAGGATTCCATCTTTCTATTAGTTTGGTAGTTGTGTAAGTATCATAGTAGCAGGCTGTATATAGAAAAAGATTAAAATTAGTATGATTTAGCACTGTCTTAATTTAAAAAAATTTTTTTTCAAGAAGCAATACCAGAAATCACTCTGATTTTCCTAATCTGGGAAAATGAGGTTGATGTTTTAGAAATATAATGGAAATAAAATTTGGTTGTTAGAAATTCAGACTCTGAAGCCAGACTTCCTAAATTCAAATCTTATTTCTGCCCGTTTCTTTGCAAACAAAAATAGCAATAACAATAGTACTAAATGCATAATGGTAAGGATTAAATGGTAAGGATTAAGTGGTAAGGATTAAATGATAGAATATATGTAAAAGGGTTTAGAAAGTACCTAGCACATGATAAGTACTGAAAAAATATCACTGATTTAAAATTATTTTCTTTTTTGATTAAGCAATTTGTTGTATTCAGGAAGTAAATTGATTTGAAAGAAACACTATAAAATTATTTTTTCAAAATTTTTAAAGCCCAAGATTTTTCAGCATATGAAATCATGGTCATTTTAATTTTGATTTTCATGACTATAATCATATAATGACATTAGGGAAAATCACGTAACTATTCTGAGCTTCTTCCTCATCTGTGAAATGATTCTCTCTTAAGATCTTTGTTTATTCTGGGCAGAGTCTCTACTTTTAAATGAATATAAGTTCCACAGGCATAAATGTTAAAGCTTCTTCATTTAATATGATCAACAACTGAGTAACCAGGTAGTGTCATGCAAAAATAATATTTTAAACCATGAAGAATATAATATTTCCTTATTTGGAAAAGCATGCACACATATATTACATTCTATATATTTATATATAGTATATATGTTATTTAAGTATTTATGTATGGCCAAATGGCCCTTAGTACTTTCTGTTCAATCCATGGTTCCATTCAGCTTTTGCCTTAGATTCCTCAGCCTTAAAGATGGAAAAGAAAATTGTTCATAAACAATTTCAGTCAATTTCCATTGCTTTCTGTGCTCCTGTTCAGTCTAAAAGTCAAGAGAATCTGAACTGTTTTAAACCTTGAACCACTCATGGGTTTTTAACAATTTTTTCCTTATTTTGAGGTTCTCAGAGCTCTTGGTGCAAATTTATGCATAACATACTCCAACAAGGACCTCCTGCAAAATACTTGGTTGCTTAGGGCCTGGGAGGCCAGTTTGGCACATTTTTAAAATCTTGCCTCAGTAGCACTTAGGGCATGTTGAAGGCAAAGGAAGCATGACACACTCTTTTTTTTTTTTTTTTTTAAGATGGATATAGAGTTACACTTGAGGGGGACACATTATCAAACATTCAAGAACAAATGTATATATACTTAGTTTTCCAGGGCTAATGCCATGTCATGGATGCCCAGCTTGGGTTCCCCATGTTGCTGTTTCCCCCAGAAGAACCCCTGAGTTAAATGGATATCTCGGGAGGGCATGACACACTCTTAAGATGACATGCTGGTAGGGGCTCACATCATAGTAGGTATTTATAGAAAGAGCTATTTTCCTAGAAGATGAGATGTCAACAGCAATGTGATATGTAATGAAGAATGGGATATGGAATGATTTTATTGTAATATTTCTGAACAATGTAGAGGTCAGGAAGAGAAACTATCTAAACCACAGAATGGATAGTTGAAATAAAGCGTCTCTTTCTCAGGGTAAGCCTTGCTTTGTGATTTGTGCTGGGATGGAACACTGTTTGCAAAACTAAACAGGAACAGCTCGAAAGTATTTGGTGGTTTATTCTGGGTCTGCTCAGAATAAAGCTCAGTGTTAAAGCATTTGAGAGTTTTTTACATTTAAAAAAAAAAACTTGTATATCAAGTGATAGAACCACAAAGGAAACAAATCCCTGATTGCCTGTTTTCTCCAAAAAATCAGATCTCTACCAGGTATACTATCCCTGACTGCTTTGTACCTTAAAAAGGCAGACAGTAGGAAGGAAGGAAATACGGATGTTGACCCTTATAGCCTGCTAAAACCACTAGTGAAGCAAACATTATATGTTGCTTTCTTATGCCTGCTTACTTCCTCTTCCCCCAGTACATCCAGTATTCTAATCACTTCAAGACCTATAACTGGTAAAAGAGACTCTTTTAAAAGTCTATAGCAAATAAATGTTTCCAATAACAAAAAATAAAAAAAATAAAAAAATAAAAGTCTATAGCTGGGGCTGGAGTGGTGGCTCTGCGGTTATGGCGCTTGCCTCATGTGCACGAGTACACAAGTTCAAACCCCAGCACCATGTACACAATGAAGTGTTGCAGCACCAAAGACTGATTGAAAAACTAAATAAAAATTGTTTTTCTCTTATCTCTCTCTCACTGTCCCTCTTTCTTTAAAAAGAAAGAAGTCTATAATTCTTGGACATTTGAATATTTGATAAATAGGATGATTTCACACTATATGTGGGGTTTTGGGGTTTTTGTATTTTAGGAAATGTGAATGAAGGATCATTGCAAAATGTTATGGTTTTGGATGAAAGGTGTCCCCCAAAATCTCAATATATGAGACAATGCAAAAGCTGAGGTGAAATGATTGGGTTGTAAGAGCCTTAACCCAATCAGTGAGTTAATCCTCTGTAGGCAGGGGTGTAGCTGGAGAAGGTAGGTCATTGGGGGCATGCCTTTAGGGTTTATATTTTGTATCTGGCATGGAGTCTTTCTGCTTTCTGGAGCCATGCCTTGAACCACTGCTTTCTGCCACACTCCTCCCCCATGATATTCAGCCTCACCTCAAGCCCCAAGGAACAGAGCCAGCCTTCCATGTACTAAGACCTTTGAAACCATGAACCCCCAAATAAACTTTTCCTCCTAAAATTGTTCTTGTTAAGTTGTTGAGTCACACCAACAAAAAAAAGCTGAGTAAAACACAAATATAATATTCAGGAAAACTGTTTATAAAGTAGTTAATTTCTCTGTGAGTTCTAAGCCATTTTTGTGGTTTCTGTTACTTTTTTGTTAAGATCTCACCACACTCCAAGCAAGATTTAGCCACTTTACATGGTTCCCCCCCACCATATTTTACAAATAAGGTTAAGAGTCAAACGCAGGAAGTAAAAAATATGTAATAACTTATAAAAGCACCCCTAATGAAATAAAAGGTAGAGAAGGTGATGATTGTTAAAACGGTTGTGTGATAAGCTGTCAAGGAACATTATAATGGATGGGTCAAGCCTACAACACCAGAATCCACTGACCAGTCAGAAAAAGAAAGACAGACAGACATTATATGTCTTATGATATGATGCAAAAAAAAAGTATGTATACTGGGGTTGGACAGGTGGCTCAGCAGTTAGAGCACTTGCCTGGCATACACAAGGACCCAGGTTTGATCCCCAGTACTGCATACACAACTAAGTGGAAGAAAAACAAAAATCAGATGAAAAAATAAAACTTAAAAAGAAAGTATGTAATACAACCTATGAAGTAATTTCACAACAACAACAACAAAATATGATCAAGTCTTTACAGCCATTTTCAATAAATAATTGGCATAAGGGAGAAGAAAGGGAACTTGTAACTTAAGAGACACTTCAGCCACATTAAATATGTGGGCATTGTTTGCATCCTGATTTGAACAAACCTCCTTTTCTCCTTCTTTCTTTTTAAAGAGAGAAGGACAGTGAGAGAGAGAGAGAGAGAGAGAGAGAGAGAATCAATTTTTATTGAGTCTTTCACATGGCTTTTGTTGCTCTGACACTTAGTTGTGTAAGTGGGTACTTGGGTTTGAACCCGTGTACTCAATGCATAACGGGAACCACCAAGTCACAGCTCCACCTTTTTTGTTTTTTTTAATGTCAATTGTGGAAATCTGAATCTGGATATTTGATGTTAAGGAATTATTACTAATTTGAAGTTAATCTCTTTTAGAAATGCACACAGAGATATTTACCAGAGAAGTGACATTTCCGGAATTTGCTTCCATATAATCTAGGGGGCATTTGGATTATGTTGAGGTTGGGAGTTAGGAATGGGTAAAGATTAAATAAATTTACCTTTGTGTTGATAATTATTGAAAACTGAGTGATGAGTATACATAGGGACTTATACTGCTCTGCATGTACTTTTTTTGTTTTGTTTTAGAATGTTTAAATAAAAATTAAATAGTGAAAAGTCAGAACACGCAGTGGGTACTCAATAAATATATGCTGGAATCAATAAAGATTTTTAAAAGTGGGCTTCCAAGTGTTTTCTTAAATTGGTAGATTTAATTGATAGACACATTTATGGCAGTTAGGTTTGCAATGAATAACACTTCATTGAACCTATTCTATGTAGCTTTATTCTCAGGAGTAATTACTCTTTAAAAAAATGTTGCTAGGTTACATTAAGGTGAGAAGTACAAATGTTTGAAACCAATTTCCAGTTTATATTCTAAGAGATATGAAGGAAAAAAAGAACTCCCAGCAAAAACTTCTACAGAGCCACTCAGAGCCTTCTGCTTTTCAGATGGGCCTAAGTCTGGATCCTGAGATGTATCAATGTTAATACAGCTGATGGAACCCAAACATTTACTGAAAACATGTTCCCAAGAGCATCATGAACCTCAGCTAAAGTCTTCAGGGAGCCATGTATGATTAGCTTTTGAAAAATATTTTGCAGAAAGTTTCTCAGTTGTTTTAACATTGGCCTGCTGTGGAGACAGCTGGAATCCAAAATGATACTTGATATTTTTTTTTAAGAGAGAGGGACAATAAGAGAGAGAAAGAGAGAAGCAATTTTTTATTTTAGTTTTTCATGTGATTTTCGTTGCTCCAAGACTTTGTTGTGTATGTGGTGCTGGGGTTTGAACTTGCGTTCTTGAGCCATAACTGCCAAGCCACCACTCCAGCCATGATACTTGATATTTTGACTCAAATTCTAACTTAACCTAAAGAGCTCAAACCATTATCAATACTGTAAAATTTGAAATTTTAGAATTTTAATAAACCTGAAAGTTATTTTCTGATATTTCTAGTTGCATTGTTTTATATTTATAATTCAGTTAAATGTGGTAATAATTGCCATATAACACAGTATAGTATAGTATAGTATAGTATAGTATAGCACAAACAAAATATAGTGTAATAGTTAAGAATATGAACTTTAGAGCCAGACTGCTTGGCTGTGTATCCTGGCTTTGCCACTTACTAGCAGAGTGACCTTAAGCAAGTTATTAAAACTCATACATAAAATGGAAATAATAACCAGAATTTTCCAGAGAAACAATCTGTAGAAAATACATAAAGATAGAAGAAAGATATTAATTTTTTTAAAGAGGAAGAGTATGAGAATCAATTTTATTTTTTCATCTTTTTTTTTTCCTCCAACACTTAGTTGTGAATGTGGTACTGAGGTTTGAACTCAGATCTTCACACATGCCAGGCAAGCACTTTAACCACTGAGCCACTGCTCCAGACCCAAGATATTAATATTCATTTCAAGGAATTGGCCTACTTGTGGGAGCTGGCAAGTCCAAAATCTGTAGGGCAGATTGGAAACTTTCTTGCAGGATTTGATGTTGAAGTCTTGAGGCAGAATTTATTCTTTCTCTCCAGAAATCTCAGTTTTGCTTCTAAGGTCTTTCAGTTCATTGGATGAGGCTCACCCGCACTATCAAGGATTTAGTCAAATCTCCTTTGTAGGTGTGGTTAACAAAACCTAAAGTAGTGTTTTAATAACTATGTACTATAACCTACTCAAATTAATACATAAAACTAACCATCACACCTATCAATTCATAAAACCGTAATAATTAAATGAATTAATACATGCAAAACATTCAGAACACAGCCTAACACATATGAGGCACTCATAAAGACCAAGTAAGAGTTTTGCTGCATAACATCAGCCAACATTTATTAAGTACCTACATTAAACATTACCGATATTAGTTCTTTGCTCAACATGGTGGGAGATTCAGTGATAATCACTATAGAATCATAATCTGTCTGCACTTACAGTGAACCTTGATGGGCATCTAGACAAGTCGCTAATCCAAAAATGTGGAAGGCAAGTTCCAATCTTTCCACACAATTTGTGTTTTATTTTTTAAAATAGTGGTTGTATTAGTCAACTTCACATTACTATAAGGAAATACCTGAGGCAATTAACTTATAAAGAGAAAAGATCTATTTTAGCCTGTAATTGTGGAAATGCCTATCCAAGACCAAGTGGCCTCATGACTTTAGGCCTCTGGAAAAAGCAATATATCAGAGCAGGAGAATGTGGCAAAGCAAGCCAGTCACATCATGAGCCAGGAAGCAGACAGAGAACGAGAGATCAGGTTCCCACAATCTTCTTTGAGGGAATATGCCACAGTGACCCAAGGATCTCCCTTAAGGCCCCACTTCCTAAAAATCCACAGCACCTTGTGGTTGTACCACCCTGGGTACCACACTTTTAACACATGAATCGTTGGGTCTTAATTAATCATAATTGTCTGAAACTTTAAATTTTGAAAGCTTTTTCTGCCTAAGGATAATGGTAGCTCTGAAGCTTACATATCTACTTTTTATTATTTGGAAAATATTTTTTCAGTGAATAAAGAATATTTAAAGTTGGTTTCCTGTTCACAATAGCAGTCCAGTTCAGTTAGCCTTATCTTTCTTTCTGTCTCTGTAGTATTTAGCATATCACATTGTAATCATTTACTTATATGTCTGTGATTTTTTTAGGATAAGTACTTTTTTATGGCATCATTTTAGAGGTAGTACAACATAATGAAGAGAAAATGAACTGAAGTTGGTCAGACCTGATTCCAAATCCCACATCTATCACTTGTAGAGTTTGGGGCAAAGTACTTAAACTTTCAGAGCCTCCGTTTACATACTTTTTTTTCCTTTTTTTAGAGAGGGACAGGGACAGAGAGCGAGAAAGAGAGAATCAATTTTTTTATTTTATTAATTTTTGTTAAGAAATTGAGTTATTGTACAATCATAAATGCATATAAAGTAACAATATGATATGCATATATTTTTTATTCAGAAACTTATTTGGTGAACAATCAAACAAGCTTCTAAGGAAATAATGCAATAGATATATAAATTTGGAAAATTAAATTTACTCCCAAGAGTCCCCCCAGTTACCCATCCTTATCCCTACCCCCTCTTTCCCAATACATCTCTACAAATGCCTTAGATCGTATGACATTGCACCTTATCCAGATGGCCAGGAAATGCAACGAGAGAATTTTTGTCTAGTTTTTCATGTGGCTTTCATTGCTCTGACACTTGGTACTGTATGTGGTGCTAGGGTTCATACTCATGTCCTCATACATGCCAGGCAAGCACTGTAACTGTTGAGCCACTGCTCTAGCCCGTTTGCATACTTTTAAGATAAGGAAAATAATGACTTCTTATGGTTGTTGTGATGTCATACTTAATGCATACCACATAGTTCTGATATGTAGTATGTGCTTAACAAATATTTGATGTTCTCCTTGTTTTTTGTTACCATTCCTAGGCCTGGCAGTCCTGTACCTAAGGTCTCATTAAACTTTTGTTGAATGACCAATTCAATGAATGCATATTCTTGCCAAAGGAAAAGAATGATAAGATACACATACACACATGAATATATATATATATATATATATATATATATATATATATAATCTATAATGGATTTGCTGTTAAATTGACTTTTTTCAGTTATTGGTGCTTTGTGTCTATTGAATAGAAATGGAATTCTATGTGTTCTCATGGCGGAACCAAGCTCTGCCTTCCATATCTTAGAGGGTTTCTTGCCTTTTAGATATTCTTTGTGGTCACCATTTTGGAATTTTATTTTTCCCCCAGTACTGAGTAATCAACCCAGGGAGACCTTATCACTAAGCTGCATTCCCAGAGCTTTTTGTTTGTTTACTTTTTGAGATAGGATCTTCCTAAAGTGCTGAGACTGGCCTTGAACTTGTGATCCTCCTGCCTCAGCCTTCCCAATAGCTTGGGTTGCACATGTGTGTCATTGCACCCAGCTCAGGAATTGTATGGTTTAAGGAATAAATATTGCCCTTGGTCTTCCTTCTGTCCTTCATTGTGGTATTCTTTTGGTTTCACTTTTTTTTATAGCATTTCCTTTACTCTAGATTATACTGATATTAATTGTAGATTTGTCTTTACCTACCACCTAGAGTTCAAAATCTATTAGAGTAAATCTTTATGGGGTTACCTTATTAGCCATTTGAGACTATGGTAGAAGGTTTGAACTACTCCCCACTCCCAGAAAAAAAATGTACATATGGACAGGTATAGAGGAACATGCCTATAATTCCAGCAATTTGGGAGGGTGAGGTAGGAGGATCGCAAGTTTGAGCCAAGGCTCTAATCTAAGCAACTTAGTAAGACCCTGTCTCAAAAAATAAAAAGGCTGGGGCTGGGGGCTAAAGTGGTGGCTTGGCAGTTAAGGCGTTCATTTGTCTGGCATGTGCAAGGACCCAGTTTCAAACCCCAACACCCCATACACAATGAAGTGTTAGAGCAACAAAAAACAGATGTAAAACTAAATAAAATTGATTCTCTCTTTCTCTGTCACTGTCCCTCTCTGTTTAAAAAGGCTGGGGATGCAACTCAGTGCTAAAGCACCCCTGGGTTCAATCCCTAATTTCAAAAATTTTAAAAAAATATATTTTTAAATACATTTAAAAATTAAAAAAAGAAAAATGTACGTACATACAAACAAAAGTTTTCATATTTGTTCAGGAAGTTAATGGACTCCAGGATAAGGGCTGTTTCTAGATTGTGTGTTTCTTCAGAGCGATATCTAAGTTTCATTAACCTTTGTGTCTATAGCAAAGCCTACCACATATATAGGAGATACTCATTAAATTGTGAGTTGGGCTGGAGTAGTGGCTCAACAGTATTGTGTTTGCCTGGCATGTGTGAGGACCTGGATTCAAACCCCAGCACCACATACATAACTAAGTGTCAGAGCAATGAAAACCAGATGAAATACTAAATAAAACTGATTTTGGGGGTTGGGGATTTATCTCAGTGGCAGAGCGGTTGCCTAGCATGCGCAAGGTCCCAAGTTGGATCCTCAGCCCTGAAAACAACAACAACAACAAAAACTGATTTTTTTCTCTCTTGCTTTCCGTCTTAAAAAAAAAAAAGTTTTTTACTATAGAATTTCTAAACAGGATTTCTTTTTTTTCCTTAGGCTTCCATCTCAGTGGCACAGTAACTGAGCCAGCCACTGCTTCTGAACCAGCAGTGACTTACAAAGTTGCAATCAGTTTTGATCGATGCAAAATCACTTCAGTGACATGTGGCTGTGGAAATAAGGACATATTCTACTGTGCTCACGTGGTAGCGCTCTCACTGTACAGGATTCGTAAACCAGACCAAGTCAAATTACGTCTTCCTATCTCGGAAACCCTTTTCCAGATGAATAGGGACCAGCTACAGAAGTTTATTCAATATTTAATCACAGCACACCACACTGAAGTTCTTCCTACTGCACAAAAGCTGGCAGATGAGATTCTGTCCTCCAACTCAGAAATCAACCAAGTGAATGGTAATTGTATAACATTTTTCTTCCTAAAAATGGTTGTTTTCACCACCACTATCACTAAGCAATACTCCTCCCTCTACTATATTGCTTTATTGCATTTTTTAGAGGTTGGGATATTTCTGCATTGTAGTCCTTTAACCTTGTGGTTCATTCTATACAAACAAGTTTGTGTTTAACTCTTAGTTTCTTAAAGCAATCCAGTTGTAACATGCTTATGTGCACATTTGTGTATGTACAGGACAAAAGACTAGAAGGAAATTCACTGAAATATTAACAATGGTAATCCATGGATTATATTATAGATGGAATTTTTAGTGCTTTAATTTCTATAATAATTATGTATTATTTTTATAATTTAATAGGAACATTTATGTGTAAGAATGAAAGAAAAATTGGTTTCTTAGATTTAATAACTGCCTCAGGACAGGTCTCACTATGTAGCTTCATGCTAACCTGATGCCTCAATTCTCACAATGGTTATCTCATAATTAATTAATTTCTTCTTTAATTCTGAGGAAAATTCAAACTATAAAGTATTATTTACAGTTATTAGTCCTGCTTTACCACTACTGAAAGGTAAGAAGTTTCATTCTCCTCTACTTTTATGAAAAGGCTAAAATATTCTAACCAGTGAACCAGCATAGAGCATTTTAATTTTATCTTTAAATCAAGAGAGTTTTTAAAAAAATTTTGACTGGAAGTTGGTCAGGAGTAGCTGAAGAAGCCTGTTTGTGAAATCTAGTTCTAGTTTATCTGATTAAAATGATCTGTGGTCTTATTCATTCATTCATTTCTAAACACTGTTGCCTCCTCTACTATCTGACTTGTGAACCTTGACATTTCTTATTTAATCTCATTTTCTCCTTTTCTTACTTTGCATGATCTCTAGCTCAGCTACATCCTTGACTTTAAATGTCATCTGTATACTCCGACTCAGATTTATTTCTCCAGCCTGGATCTTCTGAGCTTTAGACTCTATATCCCCCTGACTGATCTTAGGATGTCTGTGGTGTGAGACAACAGACATCCTAAGATCAACATATCCAAAGGTGAATTCATGATCCTCTTCCCCAAACTTGCTTATCTTCTTGTATTCACCATCTCAACCACTAGCACCACTCTCTAGTTGTTGGATCATAACCTACTGCATGACTACATTTACAGAATGTTGACTTTGAATCAGTTTGTTATCACTTAACAAGGGATAACAGGACTTGCCATAGGACTTTGTCTATAAGGATTTTTTTCTTTTTTTTAAGAAATTCAGATAACTTAATGCCATATTACCATTTATTTTTTAAATGTGCTTTTTAAAAGAGAGAGAATCAATTTTTATTTATTTTTTCATCCTTTTTTTTTTGGTTTGTTTGTTTTTCCAACACTGAGTTGTGTATCAGGTGCTGGGGTTCAAACCCAGGTCTTCGCATGTGCCAGGCAAATAACTCTACCACCGGGCTACCACTCCAGCCCTGAAGATTTAGTTTTCATTCCAAAAACTTTTCCAAAATGCCTGTCACATTACATGCTATAGTTGATGCAGGTATGAATTCAACTGTGAGCAAGAGGCTTACAGCCTACTAGGAAAGAGGGATGTGCAAATAACTACAATTATTTTTTTAAGTGGTCATGTTGAGGTGAGCCCGAATATGAAAGATAATTTAAGTACAAATTTGTAAAATTATGTCACCCTATATACATAATTCTGTCTATGCTTTAGGGAGAGTTTTATAGTGAACTTTTTTAAAATTTATTTTTATTAGTGCATTATAGTTTTGCATAATGTTGGGATTAGGTGTCACATATTCCTAGATGCACACAAGTCAGCAATACAATTTGTTCAATATCCCCACCACCACCACATCCCTCTACCTCCCTCCTCCCGTCCCCTGATTCCTTGCCTTTCTTCTGGGTCCTTTATTGTTCCTAAAAAACCCAAATACAGTGACATAATTCTTATACATATGAAGAACTTTTTTATTTATATGGCTATAGTATATACAGTGACATTTATAACTGCTTGGAATGTACTTTGCTTTGTCTTAGTTCCATCATTTCCCCTTCTCCTCCCTTCCTGTCATCCCTTGTTTTTCTTCAGAATATTTGACAGTGGGATTAAACATTTATGTTTTTGTGTGGGTATGCAGCATAGCTTGTTCAAATATTTTATGAAATATATTGCAACTGTATCTCATAAATATTAACATTTTGCATTTTTGTTCTATGGATCTAAAACATGAGTTTGTCTACTTTACTCCTGAGCCTGGATTTAGGTCCATCCTCCACAAATAAGGGATACCATTTGGCCCTTGACTCTCTATGTTTGACTATGCTCAGCTATAGTGAACTTTTAAAATAGAATTTTTTATTGTTTTAAGAAAGTATTTAGTGGCTGGAGCAGCAACTCACTGGTTATAGCGCTTGCCTGGCATGCATGAGTACATGGGTTCGTACTCCAGCACTATGTACTCAACAAAGTGTCAGAGCAATGAAAGCCACATGAAAAACTAAATAAAAATTGTTTCCCTCTGTCTCTCTCCTCTCTCTCACTGTCCCTCAATCTTGAAAAAAAAGAAAGTATTCATAGTTTTTAAATACTGCATATACATTAAAATATATTTGAACTTTATAAAAGAGCAAAAAGAAGAAAAAGTGAGTGTTGACTTTCTAGGGAAAAAATATATTGCTGTTTTCCTGTTGTGTTTTGAGAATATAAAGGAAAAACAAACTCATTTTCCCCTACTGTACCCTCAGAGCACAACTTAGAATGCTTCTGTGACCAAACAACACACACTGAACAAACAGTTCTGCAGCTGACGCTGTCTTCTAACCAATTCAATTCTGACAGTATCTACGTGAACATAGCATAAGATCACACAGGCTGAGGTCCCAGTCCTTCCGCATCCCTCTTCAGATGCCAATCACAAAGCCCCAGGTTGTTTTAGCTATGCTTCTGATTGACTGACTACAAATTGAGGTTCCCACAACTTCCCTCTCAAGCTTGATTAATTTGCTAGAGTGGGCTTAAGGAACTCGGAAACATTTTACTTATATTTACCAGTTCTTATAAAGAATATTACAAAAGATACAAATGAAGACATGCATAGGACAAGATATATGAGAAGAGCAGCCAAGCTTCCATATCCTTTCCAGGTGTGACATTATCAAGGAACCTCCCCATGTTCTGCCATCTGGAAGCTCTACAAAGCCTGTCCCCTTGGGTTTTTACGGAGGCTTCATTACATAGGCATAATAAATTTATTATCTATTAGTGATCATTTTAACCTTCAGGCCCTGTTCCCTCTGGGAGGTTGGGATACAGGGCTGAAAGTTACACCACTTTGAAGATTGCAAGCGTTTTAGGAGTGGTATGCCAGGCAGGACATAGGACAAAAACCAAATATTTATTTCACAATATCACATGCATTTCCTTATAGGCTAATCCTCTGGATGGTTTTGTACCCTTGGAAGAGGATACACCTGTTTGTTTATGTGAAACCATAACTAGCATTAGACCTGTTAACGTTTATTTTGACAAAACCCATAAAGCAGAATAACCCATTTGAATATGCTCAAACCTGCCTCTAGCTGAATGGGTAGCATGTGAACTCATGGATTCATTTCATTGTTCCATTCCTCACAGGTGCCCCTGATCCCACAGCTGGGGCCAGCATTGATGATGAGAACTGTTGGCACTTGGATGAAGAACAGGTGAAAGAACAAGTGAAGCTCTTTCTCTCCCAGGGGGGTTACTATGGCTCAGGAAAGCAACTCAACTCAATGTTTGCAAAGGTAAAATATGAAAAGTGTTGTTTGTTTATTTTAAACTTTTAAGTAAACTGGGCTCACCATACTTCTGTCTTTATGCATTAAACCCAGCTCATTTGACTTAGCTGTCCTCACTGCCTGAAACCTAGTAGGAGGGGTTAAATAGCAGCTCCTGCAGACTGCACACAGGAAGCCTGCTACCTTACCCTCATAGTCCTATTTCTTCTCCATTCTAAATAAGCTAGCATTGCTGGGACAGCGGCGAGAAAGGGGGTTGGGGGGTGGAGCATTTAGCAGGGAAACCATCTTCTCTTTGCTTTGAATGTAAGGTTGCTGGATGAAGCCTCAAAGACTAGTTTTAACAGTATTCCTAAAAGTCTTAGTGTTTTTCAAACTGGGGGCTCTCATAACCGAGCTTGCTTTCTTATTTTTTACCCCTTGTGAGATGTAACCAACCTGCATTCTTCCATTTAAATATACAATTCAATAGTTTTTGGTATTTTCACAGTTGTATGCAGCCATCATCACAATCAGCATTTTCATCATCTCAAAAAGAAACTTTTTTTTTTAAAGAGAGAAGGACAGTGAGAGAGAGAGAGAGAGAGAGAATCAATTTCCATTGAGTTTTTCACGTGGTCCTCATTGCTCTGACATTTAGTTGTGTACGTGGGGGCTGGGGCTCGAACCCGTGTACTTGAGCATGCTGGGCAAGTGCTGCAACCACCCAGCCACCACTCCAGCCCCAAAAAGAAACTTTTTACCCTTGCCTATCACACTTTTTTATACTCCTCATCCCTTTACCCCAGCCCTTGGCAACCTCTGATCTACTTTCTGTCTGTAGGTTTCCCTACTTTGGACTTCCATATGAAAAAAAAAAAATCATACAGTATATAGCATTTTTGACTGTCTTCTTTCACTTTTAGCCTAGTTTTTTTCTAGATTTATCAGTGTTTTAGCATGAATCAATACTTCATTTCTTTTTTTATGGTCAAATGATAGTCTGTTGTATGGATTCTTTACATTTTCTTTATGCATTTGCCTGTAGATAAATGGATGTATACATTTGGATTGTTTTTACCTTTTGCCTGTTATAAATAATGCTGCTATAAACATTCTTGTACATGTTTTTGTGGACCATTTTCCAAAGTGGTTGCATCATTTTACAATCTTACTAAAAATATATATGCTTCTCTATATTCTGTCCAACACTTGTTATCTGACCTCTTTATTCTAGCCATCCCAGTAGATGTGACTTGGTATCTCATTAATGCACAATAGGCTGTCTTGGCATATGCAGAGATATTGCTTATAGAGCAAGAGACTTCTTTTTAGCTCTTTGGACATGTTGTGCTCAAATACTTCACCTTATTCCACTCTGCTCTTCCCTTTTTATGCTCTGCACTCTATCTCTTGCCCTTGTATGTCAGGTTCGAGAGATGTTGCGGATGAGAGATTCCAATGGAGCCAGGATGCTGACACTTATAACAGAGCAGTTTATGGCTGACCCACGACTCACACTTTGGAGGCAGCAAGGAACAAGCATGACAGACAAGTGCAGACAGCTCTGGGATGAGCTAGGTAAGTCTCCATCTCTCAGAGAAGGGCTGTGTCCCACTAGTTCACCCTCTGGCAACATTAGTGAACGTTTACTATTAATCATTGCATGGGTATTGCTAAGTCTTTAACTATTGGAAAACATAGATTCTGTAGAGGCCACCCAGAGTAACTCTGAACTCACTTTTTTTTCCCCGCCTCTGTAGCATTGTGGTTTGCTATTGACATTAGCACTCTGTTCCATTTGCCACCTACATAAAAGCCATTTCTGAAAGAATGCCATTTCTGAAAGAACGCCTCTTCTCTTAGCTCCTGTTGCATAGTACTTGCCTGGTTTTCTAAGTATTTATCAGTCTTGCCTTTGTTGCTTTCCCTGAGTCTACTCTTCTGTATTGCTTATAGCCAGGACTCTTTTATACATAGGACAGTTTGCAAGATTTGGTCTTTGATTTTCCATTCTTTATACTCCCTTAAGAACTTTTTTTTAATCATGACTTCAGAGCTTATTTATAGATCTCAACCTTACCTTCTTTCCATTCATGTAGGCTACCCATTTGCCATTTCCACTGAGAATTCCAAAGTTAACTTGATCCTTCTACAAAAATTTGTTCCCATGCCAGATTTACCCCAATGTTCCTTACTCTACCAAATTTATTGTCAAGCACTCATTTTTTCCTTAATTCTCTACATCTAGTCTCTAACTCCATTTGACTCTTTGACCTTTAAGTGCAATTTATAGTCTTTTTATTTCCCATCACTATTTTGGTAGAAGACCTTAAAACTTTTAGATTAGATTAGAACTGTGGCCTCCTGAATGGTCCGTCTGTTCTAGGTTCTCCCCAGTCAAGGCAGTCCTCTTTAGTCATCTTTTCTTCTTTTCATTTCCCTGCTCCAAGACCAGTTTTGCAATACTAATACTCAGCTACTGTCCTGATAGAATCTTCCATACCCTGAACTCATCATCCAACCCTGGACCCATTTGGAGGTTATACTGAAAAAGGTCTAATATGGTATATTCTAAAGTTGTAATACAGATCCTCCATACACCCTCTACCCCAGAAAACAAACTTCCCATACTTGGTTATAGAGCAAGAGGCCTTCTTTTTAGCTCTTTGGATATGTTGTGCTCAAATACATCACCTTATCCAGCTCCCCTCTTCCCTTTTTATACTCTACACTCACCATCACAAATACAAGAAATTACTGCAGCCCACTTGGGATTGTAGTGAGTTCTAGAATAAAGCATATGTTTTACAGTCTTAGGGCTGAAAGTGTCAGGGTTATAGTTTAATGACTTTGGGACTGTTCTTTATTATTTTGGGGCTCATAAGCCTGGGTTTTTGGCTTGGATGAAGACTTTTTGATATAATCTGGAGCAGTATGGCTTTGGAGTTCTTATTAATGATAAATAGGTACATTGTTAAGTGTTATGTGTTAGGCTGTGTATTAAAGATTATACTCTCATTTTTTCATTGAATTCTCAAAAACTTTATGAAGTATTTTATATTTATTTTAAAGAAACAGAAACAGATCTGTTATTGTTGGATACAGAAAATAATAAATAATTATAGATAAAGTCTCTCTGCTGTAATGCAGTCACACTTCTTGGAATATAAGAATGTTATACTATTACTCTATAGCTTCTGGTCCACCAGTTGTATCCAGGGTTATAGGACCACATGACACAAAGCATGGAAACTTAGAAACTGCTTCTAAACTATTCTCTTGAAAGGGGTTGTAGACGTGGACTTCCTTCCAGGGTAAGATATTTTTAGATGAAAATATTTTTAGATGGGGCTGGAGCGGTGGCTCAGCGGTTTCGGCACTTGCCTGGCAAGCATGAGGATCTGGGTTCAAACCCCAGCACCACGTACACAACTAAGTGTTAGAGCAATTAAGGCCATGTGAAAAACTAAATAAAGTTGTTTCTCCCTTTCTCTCTCTCACTGTCCCTCTCTCTTTGGAAAAAAAAAAAAAAACAACTGAACTCATGGCTAGAGTGGTGGCTCAGCGATTTCAGCGCTTGCCTAGCATGTGTGAGGCCAGGAGTTCAAACCCCAGCATCACGTACACAACGAAGTGTTGGAACAATGAAAACAACATGAAAAGCTAAATAAAATTGATTCTCTTTTTCTTCCTCTCTCTCTCTCCCACTCTCCATCTCCCCCTCCCTCCCTCTTCCCTTCCCTTCCCTTCTTTCTCTCTCTCTCTCTCTCTCTCTCTCACTGTCCCTTTAAAAAAAAAAACTGAGTTCAGCAAAGTTAAGTATAGTGATTCTAACATTGGAACTCTTAATCTGTCTGACTGTAAGTCAAATATTTCTCAAATCTATCATATGTCCTTCCTCTCAACTCCCCAAAAGTATAATGTTCCTTCAGAATTTGAAATTAGCCTTCTTCAGAGTCAGTTTCATCTGAGGCCTGCATGTCTATAGTTTCTGTGCTGATCATAGGATTGTGATGTGGATTTGGTCTTGGCCTTTGGGATAAAAGTAGGTATGAGGAAGTAAGCACAGCTGTTTCACAGGGTTTTAAAGCTTATATTATATACTTGTGTTCATTATGATGTAACTCTCAGTTCTGACATTTTCGTATCTAAGAAAATGATCTTTAGGCCTGTTGGTCACCTGTGGAGGATCTAGACAAGGGTGGTAGGAACTACCAATATAGTAAAACTAAATAAGCTTATTGCTTTTAGTTCCTGAGCTAGAGAAAATAGAAGCAATCAAACAATGATTCTACACCTTCCAACCTATAAATCTGTTTACCCATCCACGTTTGAACTTATATCCTTGGTGATCTCTCTTAAAATCCAACGTATATGCTGCCACAAAAGACCAACCCTCACATATTCACCCTGGATTCTATTCTATCTCCTTTTCTTAAGAACTTTGCGCCTATAATTTTCTCCTTTCTCTGGCATCATTAATTTCTTTCTGTCATGCTCTCTTGCTCTCTCTCCTGGATTGTTTCCATCAACATATAGTTATTCTCTTGTATATCAAATTTCAAATTTAAGAAATAGTTTCTTTGATGCTCCAACTATCCCCATTCAACTATTGCCCCATTTCTCATGTACCCTTCAAATTAGCACTTGTAGAAGAAGTTATCTGTGATCATTCTTTCCATTTGCTCACCTTTCTCCCTTGAGCACACTCCAATTGGGTTTCCATTGCTCATTGCTGCCAGTCTATTAAAGTACCTCTTGTCAAAAGCACTAGGACTTCCATGTTGTTAGATACAATGGTTGATTCTCAGTTCTCATCTTACTTGGCCTCTTAACAGTTTTCAATAAAATTAATCATCCTGTTCTTAAAACCTCTTCTGTTGATTTCTGTAACTGTACACCCTCTTGGTTTTCTTTCTACATTTTTTTCTCAGTTGCCTTTGCAGCCTTCACCTTCCTTCAATGCTTCTAAATACTGAATATCAGCACCCACAGCCCTGTCTACATTTGCTACCTAAAAGATTACATCCATTTCCATAGTTTAAAATGCATCCAGGGGGGGCTGGAGCAGTGGCTCAGTGGTTGCAGTGCTTGACTGGCATTCGCAAGGATGCAGGTTCTTTCCCCAGTACCACGTACACAAGGAAGTGTCAAACATTGAAGGCCACATGAAAAACTAAATAAAAATTGATTCTCTCTCTCTCTCTCACTGTCCCTCTCTCTTTAAAAATAAATAAATAAATAAATGCGCCTAATTAAGGCAAGTCATAAATTTATGTATGTAAGGGGGGTTGGGTGTGTAGCTTAGTAGTGGAGCACTTACCTAGATGGGTTCTATCCCAGGGCCCCAAAAGAACAAAAACTAATTTCTGTCTCTAACCTTGACCCTTTCCCTGAGCTCCAGACTGTATCCAGCTGTCCATCACTTCTTTTTTTTTTTTTTGTCCATCACTTCTAAGAAACATCTTAAAGTTAACATAACCAATAAATAAAGGCTATCAAATACTCAAAACTCTGTAGTTAAAGAAATTGATGTATCTGAAAGTATTAGAAATCAGAAGGAAAACTTGAAATGTCCTTGGCAAATTTGAAAAGTTGTTTTAAAATTGTACAAAATAAAAAAACAATGAAAACAACACATTTAGAAAAAATAAATAAGGAGAAAAAACTGGATGGAAAAAAAAAAAAAACAATGTAGCCCTAACAGGACTCTTTTTTCCCTTTCTTTTTTTTTTTTTTTCTGAAAGAGGGGAGAGAGGAAAGAGAAGCAATCTTTATTTAGTTTTTCATATGACTTTCATTCCTCAGAGACTTCGTTGTGTATGTGGTGCTGGGGTTTGAACTCCAGCATGCCAGGCAATCCCCATAACTGCCGAGCCACCACTCCAGCCCCCATCATAGGACTCTTAATTCCACTGCCAAAACCTGATTTTTCCCTTTGTTGTTCCCATTTCAGTACACAGTATCAGATATATCTGGTTATTTATAAAGATAATGTAAAGGTCATCCTTGGTTCCCCAATTTCTACCTTCTATATCCAAACCAAGAATTCTTGATCCCTAAGAGTTGAAAGACTGAATGAAATGATGTACATAAAGTGCTTGATACAATACATAGCTGATAAAAAGAAATAGAAGACTGCTGCTCTTATTATATATATTGTATAATAATTATATACATTTTAAATTTCTATAACAGCTACCTTTGCTTAGAATTTTTGACACTTTGGGGGAAGGGTTACCAGGGATTGAACCCAGGGACATTTAACCACTGAGCCACATTCCCAGCTGTTTATTTTTTATTTTTGAGATAGGGTCTCACTAAGTTGCTTAGGGCCTTGCTAAGTTGCTGAGACTGGTTTTGAACTTGTGATCCATCTGTCTCAGCCTCCCAAACTGCTGGTATTATAGGTATGCACTACCATGACCGGCCTTACACTCTTAAGTTGCGGGAAAATACGCTTTCGGATACTGATAAAAAATGCTATTATATGTAGGCAACTGCAGGATTTTTCTTGCTTTGGTGCTTAGAGATGTGAGTTTCTGAATATTTTTTAATAAATTTGTAAGGACCCAATTAGTAAAACAGAAAATTCATTTTAAATTTATAAGTAAAAGTACTTAAACTCACTTTCTATCGAGCCACTTTTTAACATTTGAAGGATGAGGAAATAGGACTACTACATGACTATAATATTAGTACTGTTTCTTTACCTCTTAAACATCTCTTATATTTTTCCCAATCTGTTTTCCATTCCTATTATCCTATTGATTTTGCTGTTTCTTAGATCATCAGAGTTGAAATTTCTTTTGGTCCTCAATTCTAAGTGTGAAGATTGAATTCACCATAGATGAAAAGCACTTCTTCCTTTTTTAAAAAAAAAAAAAAGAGGGAGAGAGAGAGAAAGATAATCAATTTTACTTATTTTTTTCATCTGGCCTTTGTTTCTCTGACACTTACTTGTGTATGTGGTACTGGAGTTCAAACCCAGGTCCTCATGCATGCCAGTCAAGTTCTCTATTGCTGAACCACTGCTCCAAGCCCCCCAAAAGCAGTTTTTCTTATTAAGAAGTTGAGTTGTTGTACAATCACAAATGTGTATAAAGTCACAATATGATTTACACTTGATATTAAACCGGTTACTCCACATTGCCCACACCCAGCTAGATTCTTCTATATTATGCCCCTATAATAGATATAAAAGAACATATATATTTTATACATATGTATATGTTAATTGTGAATTTTTCAGAATTAAATGATTGCATAAGTGTTATTTGACTTCTGGGGGCAGGTGGGTAAAGAGTGTACCACATTGTTGATTGTCACCCTAGATCCCTCCCTATCGTCCTTCCCTCTCCCATTCCCCTGCCTTCCTCTCCCCTCTACCCCTACATGTGTATGATTCTCCCAAATTATGTGTTGGTGTACCTTTGGTGGGTCTAATACATGAGTCTGTCTACCTTTCACCCAAGCCTGGGTTTTACTCTAGCCTCCACAAATGAGGGAAAACATTCGACCCTTGACTCTCTGAGTTTGGCTAACTTCGCTCAGCATTTCTTACATTGCCATCCATTTCCCTTCAAAGGCTGCAATTTTATTGTTTATAATAGCCGAGTAGAATTCCATTGTATATATGCATGTATGTGTATAGATATGTATGTATATATGTATGTATGTGTATTTATATATCCCAGAGCTTTTGGGTCCCTTCATCCAGTGAGGAGCATCTGGGTTGATTCCATTTTTATTGCAAATTGAGCTCCTATGAACTGTAACATGCTGATTCTAGCTCTTATGGAAAAATACCCAGAAGAAGGATAGTTGGGTCGTATGGTGAATAGGACCCTAATTTTTTGAGAAGTCTCCACACTGCTTTCCAAGGTGGCTGTACCAGTCTGCAGTTCTATAAATAGTGTGCTAGTGTTCCTATCTCCCGTTACTATTTGTATTCTTCATCTTTGCCACTCTGACTGGAGTGAGGTAAAATCTTAATGTAGTTTTGATTTGCATTTCTCTAATTACTAGTGATTTAGAACACTTTCTTATGGATTCATTGGCTTCTTCAATTTCCTCTGTTGAGAAGTTTCTGTTTAGCTCTATGGCCCATTTATTGATTGGATTCCTTGTGGTTTTGATATCTAGTTTTTGAAGTTCTTTGTCAATTTTGGATAGTCCCCTGGCAGAGTAATCACAGGCCATGATTATCTCCCATTCTGTAGGTTGACTTTTGACAGTTTTGACTAATTCCTATACTGAGCATAAGCTTTTTAATTTAATGGCATCCCACTCATTAATTTGTGACTTTATTTCTTTCTCTTTGGGAGTCTTGTTGAAGAAATCGTTGCCAACTCCCATATTCCAGAGAGCTGGTCCCAATTTTTCTTCTAGCAGTTGTATGGTAGCTGGTTTAATTTCCAATTCATTGATCCATTTTGATTTGATTTTTGTGCAAGGTGAGAGATAAGGATCTATTTTCAATTTTCTGCAAGTGGCTGTCCAGTTGTCAAGCACCATTTGGTGAACAGGCTGTCATTCCTCCATGTTATATTTTGACCATCTTTGTCATATATCAGATATTTAAAGATTTGTGGGTTTGTCTCAAAATTTTCTGTTCTATTCCATTAGTCATCATTCCTATTTTGATACCACTACCATACTGTTTTTGTTGCTACAGCTCTATAATATAATTTTAGTTCTGGTGTTGCAAAACCACCTGTTTCATCTTTCTTGCTTAGTAATGTTTTGGCTATTTTAGGTTTCTTGTGCTTCCAAATGAATTTGAGAATTGCCTTTTCTCTATCTGTAAAGAATGACATTGGTATCTTGATGCAGATTGCATTGAATCTGTATAGGGCTTTTGGCAGAATGGCCATTTTAATTTTATTAATTCTGCCTAACCAAGAACATGGTCTTCTTCAATTTCTTTCTTCAGTGTTTGATAATTTTTGTTATAGAAGTTTTTCACCTCCCTTGTTAGAATAATTCCTAATTATTCTTTTTAAGGATATTGTGAATGGGACTGATTTCCTGATTTCTTCTTCTGTTGTATTATTGTTAGCAGATAGGAAAGCTCTTGATTTATGGGTGTTGATCTTGTAACCTGATACTTTGCTAAATCTGTTTATAAGCTCAAGCAGTTTTCTAGTGGAGTTTTTTTGATCTTCCATATATGAGATCATCATGTCATCAGCAAAAAGGTATAGTTTGACTTTCTCTCTTCCTATTCTTATACCATTAATTTCCTTTTCTTGCCTGATTGCTCCAGCTAGGGTCTGGAGGACTATATTGAATAAAAATGGTGAGAGTGGGCAGCCTTGTCTTGTTCCCAAGTTTAGTGGAAATGCTTTCAGCTTTTCTTTAAGTATTATACTAGCTGTGGGTATGGCCTTTACAAAGTAAAGATCCTTTGATCACTACTTTCTCTAGAGTTTTTAGCATAAACGGGTGCTGGCTTTTATCAAAGTCCTTTTCTGCATCAACTGAGATGATCATATGGTTTTGTCCTTAATTCTGTTTAAGTAATGAGTCTCATTTATTGTTTCATGTATGTTGAACCAGCATTGCATCCCTTGAGTGAACCCTGCTTGATCATGAATTACGTTCTTGATGTGTTTTTAAATGCAGTTTGCTAGAACTTTGTTAAGGATTTTTTTCATTGATGTTCATCAGGGATATAGGTCTGTAGTTTTCTTGCTCTTTTTTTAAAGAGAGAGGGACAGTGAGAGAGAGAGAGAGAGAAAGAGAGAAATAATTTTTATTTAGTTTTTCATGTGGCCTTCATTGCTCCAAGATTTCGTTGTGTACATGGTGCTGGGGTTTGAACTTGCGTACTCGCACATGCCGGGCAAGTGCCGTAACCACTGAGTCACAGCTCCAGCCCCTAGTTTTCTCTTTTTTGATATGTCTTTGTTGGGTTTTGGGTCAGAGTTATGGTTACCTCATTTTAAAAAAATAAAGTGTTTGGGAGAGTTCTTTCCTTTTCAATTTTTTTGGAATAGCTTAATAAGGAGAAGTGTTAGCTCTTACTTATAAGTGTAGTAAAACTCAGCAGGACCTGGGCTTTTCTTCTTTGGAAGGCTTTAATTGCTATATGGAGTTTAGTGTCTATTTTTGGGCTAATTAGGATTTCAATATCATCCCACATCACTTTGGGGATGTTGTATGTGTCTAGCTAGAAATTTGTCCATGTCTTCCAGATTATCTAATTTAGAGGAGTATAGTTTTTAAAAATATGTTCTGATAATCCATTTGATTTCCATGGGGTCAGTGGTGATCACTCCCTTTTCATTGGTGATTTTGTTGATTTGCTTCATTTCTCTCCTTCTTTTAGTGAGATTAGTGAGAAGTCTGTCAATTTTTTTTATTTTTTCAAAGAATCAACTGTTTGTTTCCTCAGTTCTTTTTATTGTTTTGTTATTGTTGTTGTTGTTCTCAATTTCATTGATTTCAGCTCTGATCTTGATTATTTCCTGTCTTCTAGTGGCTTTGGGTTTAGATTATTCTTCCTTTTATAGGGATTTGAGGTGGAGCATAAGCTTATTTATTTGAGATCTCTCCTGGTTTTTAATGTAGGCACTCAATGCTATAAATTTTCCCCTTAAGAATGCTTTCA
>PVKS010002123.1:46601-94794 GCA_004027875.1 Aplodontia rufa
GTTATTGTTGTTGTTGTTCTCAATTTCATTGATTTCAGCTCTGATCTTGATTATTTCCTGTCTTCTAGTGGCTTTGGGTTTAGATTATTCTTCCTTTTATAGGGATTTGAGGTGGAGCATAAGCTTATTTATTTGAGATCTCTCCTGGTTTTTAATGTAGGCACTCAATGCTATAAATTTTCCCCTTAAGAATGCTTTCCCAAAAAAAGAAAGAAAGAAAGACAACAAAAAACAAACAAACAAACAAAAAGAAACAAAAAAAAAAAAGGAATGCTTTCATGGGGGTGCTGGACTGGTAGCTTAGTAGTTACAGTGGTTGCCTGGCATATGCGAGTTCAAACCCCTGCACCACGTGCACAATGAAGTGTCCAAGGAATGAAAGTCACATGAAAAACTAAATAAAAATTGCTTCTCTATTTCTCTCTCACTGTCCCCTCTTTCTTAAAAAAAAAAAAAAGTTTTCATGGTGTCCCAAAGGTTTTGATATGTTGTGTCTTCATTCTCATTCTCTTCCAAGAATTTCTTGATTTCTGCTCTCGTGTCTTCTAGGATCCATTCTTCATTTAATAGGGTATTATTCAATCTCCATATGTGTGTTTTCTGTTATGATTTTTGCTTTTAATTGTTTGAGTAATAGTAACATGGTCTGGTAGGATATGTGGAAAAATATGAACTTTTTATATTCACTGAGATTTCCTTTGTGAACCAAAATATGATCTGTTTTGGAGAAGGATCCATGTACTGCTGAGAAGAAGGTATACTCAGCCAATTTGGGGTGGAATATTCTATAGATGTCTGTTAAGCCTGTTTGATTTATGGTATTGTTTAGAGTGAAGGTCTCTTTATTGTTTTTTTGTTTTTTGGTTTTTTTTGCTTTGATGATCTGTCTGTTGGTGATAGAGGAGTGTTAAAAAGTCTCCAAGTATTATCATATTGAGGTTCACAAATGATTTTATGTCATAGAGTAACTTTTCCATAGTTGACAGCATTGATGTTTGGAGAGTGTATGTTTACTATGTTTATATCTTCCTGTTGTATGGTTCCCTTTACTAGGATGTAGTGGCATTCTTTATCTCTTCTGATTAATTTATGTTTGAAATCTACTTTGTCTAATATAAGTATTGCAACTCCAGCTTGGTTTCTTGGGCCGTTCACCTGGTAGATTTTTTTCCATCCTTTCATCCTCAATCTGTGGATGTCATTGGCTATAAGGTGTGTCTCCTATAAGCAGCTTATTGTTGGATTTTGTTTTTAGATCCAGTCCGCTAATCTGTGTCTTTTGATTGGTGCATTGAGACCATTCACATTCAGTGTTAGGATAATTATATGGTTGTAGTTTTGAGGATTATTTGTTTGTTCTTCCATCTAGAGTTTATTTTTGAGGATTCTTTGTAATGCTTGTTTTCTGTTCATGAACGCTGCAAGTTTGATCTTATTATGAATTGTTCTTATTTTCCCATCAAATTTGAAGCTGAACTTTGCTGGGTATAGTATTCTGGTCTGCAAGTTGTGGTCATTCAGACATTGAAAGATCTCCTTCCAGGATCTTCTTGCTTCTAGAGTCTGAGCCAAAAAGTCTTAGTTTGTCTCTGAAAGTGATTTGGCATTTCCCTCTTGCCACTTTTAATATTCTTTCCTTGATTTCCCAGTTGTACATTTTTAATATGATGTGTCTTGGTGAACTTCTCTTTCAAATAGGTCTATTGGGTGTCCTGTACTTCCTGGATGAGCATATCGGATTCTATTTTAATATGGAAAAATCTTTCTTTAATATTTCATTGAGAATTTTCTTTATGTCAGTTGTTTGCATTTCATTTTCTTCTTGTATCCCAAGTACTCTTGGATTGTTTCTTCTGATTTCATCCCAGACATTTTGAAAAGTGCGCATGCTTTGTGAGTTTTTTTCTTTTCTGTCATTCGTGTGCTCAAGCTTACTTGGTCTATCCTCATTGTCAGATATTCTTTTTTTTCAAGAGTTGCAGTTCTGTTTTCCATAGACGTTAGTCTGTTATTAAATTTTTCCATCATTCCTCTAATGTCATTGACTAAAGATTTCAGTTGTTACTTCCTTTATGAGCATGTCTATTTCTTTGATAATAGAGTTTCTCATCTCTTGAGTTTTCCCATTTAGTCCCTTCATTATATCTTCTTTTAGTTCATTGTTCCTCTTAGTAACCAGATCATTGATATTTTTTTCTAGATTTTCATCCCATTCCCTATCCATGGACTCTTTGTTATGTGAGTTGTGGGTTTGAGGTGAACCTCCGAAAAGCACTTGTTTTTTTTTAAAGAAAGAGGGACAGTGAGAGAGAGAGAGAAAAAGGGAGAATCAATTCATTTAGTTTTTCACATGGTTTTTGTTGCTCCGAGACTTTGTCGTGTACATGGTGCTGGGGTTTGAACTCGCATACTGGTGCATGCCAGGCAAGCATCGTAACCACTGAGCCACCTCTCCAGCCCCCCAAAAGCAATTCTTAACCTGTAAATATTACTACTAACTATAATAATTACCTTATGAGCCATTATTGTAATTATTACATAGTATTGTTTCTTTTTCATGATACAATTTAGAAATGGAGTTGAACTAATAAAATGAACTTTCATCTTTGATTAGCTTCTAAAATTGAGACTAAGGTGCATTTTTAAACATACCTATTTGATGTTGAGAAACTTTGAAATACTGTTTGAATGTACCTCCATCCATGGAGTATGTAACTCCTTCCCAAAAGATGTTTAATTAAGAAGCACTGTGTCCATGGTTATTGCTAACTTGAGATTGAGAAGTTATTTGGCATAGCCACAGAGCCAACCTTGAAAAAAAGAAGCAGCTTTTCTTGAAAAGGAGGGTGATGTGGTCAAAGAAACAGTATCACTGGTTATATGGAATATGTGATACTCTGCTACAGTAACAGAAAATTGAAGAAAGTAATGATTTTAAGGTATCATAAATTGATCAGCAGTTTCAAAATCTAAATCCCAAATGAAAAGGAAATAAGATTCTACTCTGCACCAGGTAATATACTAGATCCTTGATAAATGTTATACCATTTGATTATTATACTATCCTATAAAGTAGATATTTTTGTGTTATTGGTTTTTACAATTTAGGAATTTGAAGGTTAGGAAGTCCAACTATCCAATATATGAAACTTTTTCTGAGTACCTTCCTTCTAACCTTGTCTTTGTAGTAAATTCATGACATATCTTTATATTAACACATTATATCTGTGTTTTTTTTGTCAGTCTCTCCCACTAGATAGATCCTAAAGGGTAGGAACAGTGTATTCTTCACCAGTACAAGGCTTTGGTGAATAGAAGGCTCTCAAAAAGAAAAATTGTTGGGCTGAGCGGTGGCTCAGCGGTTTCAGCGCTTGCCTGGCAAGCATGAAGACCCAGGTTCAAACCCCAGCACCACCTACACAACTAAGTGTTGGAGCAACTAAGGCCATGTGAAAAACTAAATAAAGTTGTTCCTCTCTTTCTCTGTCTCTCTCACTGTCCCTCTCTCTTAAAAAAAAAAAAAAAGAAAAATTGTTATACTGTAGATTTAAGCTAAGTGTTCAAGTGTAAATCTGTCTTATTTCATCATTACAGTCACATAGATACAGAAATCCAGATAGGTACTCTGCTTTAAGGAAACTTTGAGATCGAAAAATAAGAAAATTTTGAAAATCTGAACACTTTTTTTTTTTGTTTCATACATCCTTTTGAATTTTTTTATTAAGAAATTTATTTTTGAACAATCAAACATGCTTCTACCAAAACAATATTTTATATATTCTGAAAATTAGATTTACCCCTTACAGCCACCCCAGTTACCCACCCTTATCCCTCCTCACCTTCCCAATACATCTCTACAAATGCCTTAGGTTGTATGTCACTGCACCTTTTCAGGGTTTAAAACATGAGAGTTGACCACCTTTCACAAAGGTCTAGCTCCATCCTCCACAGATGAGTGAAGATATTTGACCCTTGGTAATCTGGGTTATGCTGACTTCACTCAGCATGATTTCTTCCATAGCCATCCATTTACCTTCAAAGGCTGCAATATCATTGTTTCTAATTGCTGAGTAGAATTCCATGGTATATATGTACCACAGTTTTTGGATCCATTCATCCAGTGAGGGGCAGCTGGGTTGTTTCCATAAGTTAGCTATTGTAAAAGCTGCTATGAACATAGATTTTGCTGTGTAGCTGTAATATGCTGATTCTAAATCCCCTGGAAAAATACCCAGGAGAGGAATAGCTGGATCATATGATAGATTCATCCCTAGTTTTTTGAGGATTCTCCACACTGCTTTCCAGAGGGGCTGTACCAGTCTGCAGTTCCACCAACAGTGTCTTAGCACGTTTTTTGTTGTTGTTTTTTATATTGAGAAAAGCTGATGCTTGGTTTCTTTTGTTTTTGGTGCTAGGGCTCTTCTTAGTTGTCTACTACAGTATCATAATTAGTTGTCAGTGTATTTAAGATAAACAAAGCAATGAGTGGTGAAAAAGCTATAGTTTTGTCACTTTGTTAAGCACATGCTGATTATGTGCTCTACCACTGAGCCACACTCACAGCCACTGCTGCTTTGGAAACTTTCTCTACCACCCCAAAATGAAACTGAAACATTAAGACTTACATTTACATCAAAGGAGAGATATCAAGAATGTGGATTGCTTTGTTTTCTAGGGGCTCTATGGGTGTGCATAATTTTAAATCCACACTGCAAACTGGAGGAAAAATCCTGTTGGCTGCAGCAACTGCAGAAATGGAGTGATCTGGATGTCTGTCCCCTGGAGGATGGAAATTATGGCCATGAACTTCCCAACATCACCAATGCGCTTCCCCAGAATGTCAGTCACAATGCAGGTGAGTCAAGTATTCTTTTAGGTTCTTTGTGCCTAGAGCTTCAAAAGGTGGGTAACTGGACAGCCTCTTTGTTGTCCAAATTACCATCCTAAATAAGAAAAGCTTGTCTTTTTAATTAATTCTAAATCTTAGTTAAGGGTAAAACCTTTGTCTTTGACATTGGGGATACTGTCCTTTCCCTCATCTATATGTCCTTACAGTGCCCAGCATAAGTTCTTAGAGTCCCTTTGTGATATGTCACTACCCTTCAGGTTCTTTATGTCTAATGGATCTTAGCCTCAGTTTGGGGTTGATTTTAGCTCAGAATTGTGATTGGTATCTGTTTCTTATATCCCATTAACAGTAGAGCTGGAGAAGTAGAAAGCATCCTACTAACTCCTCATTGCCATTTCTATATTGTTATCCATCCCATCTTCCTAAATTACTTCCCAGTTTTAAATTTTATGCCATCAAAATTAGACTGCTGGTCACACCCTCTTGTTTTAGTTATCTGTAGACTTCTGCATCAATACCTGTCATTCCTTGAATATTTTTTAATTGTTGGCTTACTAAAACTACTCTGCGTCTCTATTCCTGTCATAATTCAGTAGCCACAGAGATGATTCTTCTAATACTGTGGCCTCTCAATTTTTTGGCTTAGTCTTTCCAGTAGTCTCATCTTCCACCATAATTTAACCATCAAGTTCCAAAGTCACATCTTAAACTTTGTCATGACCAATAACTACACCCTTTACATTATCTACACTTTTTTGAGAGAGAGAGAAGAAGAAATTGAGAAAGAGAGAATCAATTTTATTTATTTTTTTCATCTGGCCTTTGTTTCCCCAACTTTTAGTCATGTGTGTGGTACTGGGGTTCAAACCCATGTCCTTGCACTTGCTAGCCAAGCTCTCCAACCACTGAGCCACTGCTCTAGCCCCTCATTAACTCAATTTTAAACATCTTCAATTATTACCGTCAGTCTTTCTTGCTTATTTTCTTTAATAGCCCAATTCCAGTAATTATTTGCCACACTAAACATTTTGATCTTACCATCGTTTTACTCTTTTTTTTTAATAGAAAGAAAGGGACAGTGAGTGAGAGAATGAGAGATTCAATTTTATTTAATTTTTCATGTGGCTTTTGTTGCTCCAATACTTCGTTGTGTACAAAGTGCTGGGGTATGAACCCACATCCTTGCACATGCCAGGCAAGTGCCATAACTGCTGAGCCACTGCTCTAGCCCCCATTTTCACTATCTTGATAGCCTCATTTTCCTCTTTATCCAGATAAATTCCTTAGTACATTATTATAATCACTCTTTAGTGTATACACACTGAGCTCCCTCTTTCCTTTTATTACACTCATGTGCAAAACTCTTAAACTTAATTACTTACTCATACCTACACAACTTAACATGGCTAGAGAGAAACAATCATGGTAACTGGTCATATTTTAAATTTATGACCACAAATTTCAAGTAGGTTCTTAACACTTTCTAGACACCTACTGCATTTTCCTAGCCTGTGCCATTTCACTCATAAATTAGTATATCCATATCATCTTTTTTTTCTAAAACTTTCTATACTTCTTCCTCTTCCTTGCTTTCAACTGAGTTTTGCTTTCTCATCACTGACATTGGAGAACTAATCAGAAGTAAATTTCCAAGATTACATTGTAACCTCTGTGGTATTAGTTCAAAAGAATTACTGTCCTAATGAGTCAAAGAATCACTGTCTCTGCCCATTTACTCTCTTTTCCCTTGTTGCTCTTTGTACTTCTATCCAAGTCCACAGGTCCAGTTCTTTCCCTTTTATCCAAAATAATGCTCTAGGAATTATCTCCTCTCTCCTGCATCATAAATTTTTCTCTCCCTGTGAATCATTCCTATAAGTATACAAACACATTGTTATATCTCCCATGCCTCTCTGGCTACCAGCCTATTTCTCTGAGGTGGTAGAGTTAAGAAGAATTAACCAAAGAATAGTATATATTTACTATCTTCTTTTCCTTTCCTCTGATTCTTTGAATTCATTCCAGTCAGATTTTCATTCCCACAACTACTAAGACAGCTCTTGTATTGGTCACTAAAGTTAATGTTTGCTAAAACCTAGTGATTGATTGTTAGTCATAATCTTAATTGACCTTTTAGCAATATTTGACACATTAACCATTCTCTTCCTGAAATGCCTTTGTTATTTCATTTTTCTTGGTTCCGATTAATTCATTGGCCTCTTTTTAATCTGACGTGTCTCCTCCCCTCCTTCAAAATCTAAAAGTGTTTCTTTTCTCCTCCTTCTCAACTTAAAAGTGCTGTAGTATTTAGGGCTTAGTCATCAGACCACTTCTCTTTTTATGTTAAATTGGTGATTGCATCGTTTTAATAATCATCTGTATGCTAACCACTCCCAAATGAATATCTCCTGCCCAGACCTTTCCTCTCATTTCTAGTCTTGTATATTCAAATGCTTTTTTGATACCTCTGCTTATATATTAATAAGCATCTCAGTGGATTTCTTAACCCTTAAGCCCCACCCAAGTCTGCTTCTCCTTCAGTCTTCCCTGATTCCATATATGGCATCTTTATATGAAAAAATCTTGGCATCAGTTTTGATTCTTCTTTTTCTTTTACCCCAGATCTAATCTGTGAGCAAATTTCATTAATCCAACTGCTGACCATTTTTACTGCCTGGTTACTCTGGTCCAGTACCATCATGTCTCATAAATTATTGTTCTATCCCAACCACACTGGCCTCCTTGCTGTTTTCAAACACTCCAAATATATTCCCACATCAGAACTAAGTATTTGCTGGTTCTTCCACCTGGAACATTCTTCCCTCAGTTATGTCTAAGGCTTGCCCCTCATTTATCTCATTTCTGCAGACCTTTATTTAATTTTTTTGACATGGGGTCTTTTTATGTTCCTGGACCCAAATGACCTCAACCTTTTATATAGCTAGACTACAGGCACAGTCCACTGTACCTAAGCTATTCAAGTAAGTTAGTATCTTACTAGACACCATTCTATATAAAACAATAACCACCGCCTAACATCAGCTTGCTTATCTCCCTAATTCTTCTTTAGTCTTTTCCATATACTTATAACCAGATAATATATCTGAGATACTACATATTTAACTATCTCTCCCCATGTGGATACAAGGACTTTGTATATCCTCAGCACTTAGAACATACTGCTATATGTTAGGCATGCATTATTTTCTAATTTAATGAACTATAAAACATAACTGGAAGTCCAATCCCCATTGTGGCCTAAGCACATCCATGGCAAATTCTCAGTTCAGCAGGAGAGAGGCTTAGATTCAAGCTATTAGAAGAGTCAGTGTGCTTCCACTGAGGGACAGAAGGAGAAGCAATTTCAATAAGTACTGTCAGAGCTACTCTGATAATAATACTTTTAATCATCTGAGCCCATACCCAGTGGGATATATTAAATTCTAAAGAGATGATCAGATTACAAAGCCTTTTCCTATGTGGACAAATATGTCAGTTTCTTTCATGTTCATTCTGAATCTTCTGACTTTCCCTCATGATTTTTTTTGTATAGAATTAATAGATGCATACCTAATTTTAATGTCTCTAGAAATATCTGTGTAGCTTAGGTCTTGATCCCAAATAGTTTCAACTGCCCTTAATCTGGCAAACAATATCTAAATTAACCCTTTAAAAAAAACTTTTCTTAAATGTCATTTCCATGAGTCCCCCTAAGTCCATAGTTTCTGACAGTATATATTCCATTTGGTTCACCTGCATACCACCCTTAAGAATTGAGTTTACAGGGTTGGGGATTTAGCTCAGTGGCAGAGCGCTTGCCTAGCACATGCAAGGCCCTGAGTTCGGTCCTCAGCCCTAAAAAAAAAAAAAAAGAATTGAGCTTACTTTATCTATAATATTGATTTCCCTGTGGCACTCTTCCTGAAAAAGAGATAGTATAGGATAGTATAGTAACAGTCCAGTGAGAAAATAGTTTATTCTTTTGCCAGCATCAGCTTTTCTTATTGGGAATAAGATTATAAGTCTTCAGATATCAGTGGGATTTTTAAAAAATATCAGAATACACAGGGCTTTAGCTCTTTTTCAGCTTTTAATATGAATCCATGGAGGCCTTTAGTCTGATAAGGGTCATGCTGCAAACAAAACAAATTGTGGATTAGGAAGTTACCTCACTTCTCTCTACCATTGACCTCTATAGAAAGTTTTTATTATCATGATTGAGCAGCAGAACACTATTGCCTCTCCTAGCGCTCATATAACTCTGAGTCCCAGTAGAAATTGATCTTTTGTAGAAGGCAGCCATAGATCTCTGTAAAAAGGTTCTTCTGACAAAAGGCACAGATACACTAAAAGCTTATCCAAGAATGAAGCAATACAACAAATCCCCAGATACTGGAGTGGTTGTTCTCATTGCCCTCATACTATTCTTATGCCCAACCTTCCACCCTCATGAAGACCTAGGGGTTAGAACTTCAGATTATCCAACATTGTACTGCTGCATTTTTTTCTTTACCCAGACCCTTTATCCAGACCAAGACGAACAGTGTTCACTAGAGCCATCGAGGGCCGTGAGTTACATTGGCAGGACAGCCACCTACAGCGAATAATCAGCAGTGATATATATACAGCACCTGCCTGCCAGCGGGAAAGCGAGCGACTACTCTTTAATTCCCATGGCCAGCCATTGTGGCTTGGTAAGTCTAGTCCTTTTCTACTTAAGAATTTTAGAGCCCAACCTCACCTAATACGAAGCCCAAATGCACTATCTGTGTAAGTGCCAGCAAAACCAGCTACAATTTGGGCAGTCTTCATACAACTGTTTTGAGGCCTTTTCTAGAAAGATTTAGGATATTTATTTAAAGCCATTTGTGTATGTGCTTAGTTGAGGTACAGTGACTTCAAATAGGAATTTATTATCCTATCCCCTAAACTTTGGGAGGATAAAGAAGTAATACATCTCAAAGAGTATATAATAAAGCCATTAGACATTAGTTTATAGGCTCTCTCAGGCAACAGTTACTGAGCAACATTATATTCTACTCTGAAACTTTATATTTTGCTTTAAAAAGCACTAAATTTGAAACTTAAATTACCCTGTGCTGGCAACTAGTCCATAATCTGCACTTGTCACCAGGCTGTCTTCCTTTCTTCTTTCCTCCCTTCCTTTGTAACAAGATAGAGCTTGTTCCATCCTGAGTTTAAACCTTCCTCTGAAGTAGTTTTCTTACTTCTATCAATAAGTCTGTCCTTGACTTTATTACAGAATACCCATTCCAAAATAAACATTTCTTTTTTAAAAAATTCATTTTTTGAGTTTTATAATAATCACATAGATTTTCATTGATTTCCCCCCATTCCCTACCTCCATCCTTCACCCCATAAAAATTTTAGCAGAATCTATAAATGTTCCTGTAAAAAAAAAAATCTGTGGCCAAACTCACTAGGGGTCACCACCTAAAGTTACCTCTGATCATCTTTCCTCTTCTCTGATTTAGTACTTTAAAAAAAAGAGAGAGAGAGAGAGAGAGAGAGGAATAGTGAGAGAAACAGAGAATCAATTTTGTTTAGTTTTTCATGTGACTTTTGTTGCTCTGACACTTTGTTGTATATGTGGTGCTAGGGTTCAAATCTGCATGCTCACACCTGCCAGGCAAGCGCCATAACTGCTGAGCCACCGTTCCAGCCCCTGATCTGGTAATAAAACACAAACCTAACAAGCATGTGAAAAAATGTACACCTCATTAATAAAGGAAGATATAAGTTATAACAATACTGGGGCTGGAGTGGTAACTCAAGGTAACCGCACTTGCCTGGCCTTGTGCGAGGATGCAGGTTCAAATCCTAGTTCCCTAGTGTTAGCAACAAAAACCACATAAAGAACTAGATAAAGTTGATTCTCTCTTTCTCTCTGTCACTGTCCTTCTCTCTTAAAAAAAAAAAAAAGAAAGAAAGAAAAGAAAAAGAAAAAGAATACTGAGTTACCATTTTTAATTGTCAAATGCTCAGGGACTTTTTAAAGATAATTAGATTCTGATGTGGGAGAGGTTTTATAAGATAGGTATTCTTATGTACTGGTAGGAATTTAAATGCCTTTCTGAAGGATATTTTGTTTAACACCTTATTCAAAGGTCTTTAAAATATTTTTTTGCTTGGTACTAGGGATTGAACACAGGGCCTGAAACCTTCTACACAAGTGCTCTACCCCTGAGCTATATCACCAGCCTTTTTAAAATTTATTTTGAGATATAGTCTCACTGAGTTGCCCACAATACCCTAGAACCTGTGACCCTCCAGTCTCAGCCTCACTAGTAGCCGGGATTACTGACAGATGCTAACACTCCCAGCTCATTCATACTCTTTGATCAAGGAACTCTGTATCTTGGAATTTATAGGCATGAAGCTAAGAAATTATTAGGCATGGATATAAACAATGCACAATGGGAAAATTGGAAACTATCTAAATGTCCAACTATATGAGATTAATTTGGTGAATGTACATTCACTGGAATGATATATAATCATTTTTACTGTTATAGAAGTATATTTAATCACTTGGGAAATATTTATAATTTGCTATTAAGTGAAAAATCCAGTTACAAAACAATAATTATAATGTCCCATCTTAGTGAAAAAATATACATATATAAAACTAGAAAGAATATTTTTTTAAAAAGAGAGGGACAGTAAGAGAAAGAGAGAATCAGTTTTATTCAGTTTTTCATGTGGCCTTTGTTGCTCCAACACTTTGTTGTGTATGTGGTGCTGGAGTTTAAGCTTGTATCCTCACACATGCCAGGTAAGCACCGGAACCGCTGAGTCACCACTCCAGCTCTAGAAAGAGTATTTATCTTATATGTATTTTCAAATCTTCTGTAATTATTTCTGTAATTTTAATGTTAGCTTTAAAAGAAATGGATATACCATAAAGTTTGTTATAATCACTTAACCTATTTATAAGTCTTTAATAATCTTCCATTATCCCTAAGGTAAAGCTAAACTCCTCCTAATGATGTTCAAACCTCTTTACATTCCAGATTTTACCTTATTAGGCTGTCTCTAGCCACACAACCTAACTCTAGCTACCCAAATATGCCATACTCTTAAAATGTTTCATTACATAGAATACTTTTTATGCTTTTACTTATATGCCTTCTCTTATATGATCCCTTTGCCAAGAATATCTTCCCTGTTTATCTACATATTCATGATCTTGCTTGGCCTTCAAAGCACAGTTCAAATATTATTTTTGTGTATATTTCTCTCATGTCACTTTTTTGTTAACTGTCTTATAATTCATTGTTTATGTATCATTTGTGAGCTTTGACAGTGGTCATTTCTTATTCATCTTTGTACTTTCAGCATACTACCTGGCATATAGAAGGTCTTTAGAAAGTGCAGGATTGACAAGTGAATGAGGCGAAACCCACTGGGCAATTAGTTCCTACCTCCACTGGATTCCCATAGTACATGTTCACAAAGAGATACTGTATTGTGTTAACCTGATTGTGTGCCCCTTTCTAAACAATACCATACTGAAGCTGTGGGATTGCTTTCAGAAGGTGGTATCTGTGACTTATTCAACTTTTTATAACCTTAAAGATAAAAATTCCTGGAGCTGGAGTGGTGACTCAGCGGTTACGGCACTTGCCTAGCATGCGCAAGTACGCGAGTTCGAACCCCACCACCACGTACAAAACAAAGTCTCAGAGCAACGAAAGCCACATGAAAAACTAAATAAAATTGATTCTCTCTTTCTCTCTCTCTCTCTCTCTCTCTCTCTCTCACTGTCCCTCTTTCTTTAAAAAAAAAGATAAAAGTTCCTGGTGTAAAGGAAATATCAGATTGAATTTGAGGAACTGTACTGAACACAAACTCCCTTTGTCAAGCATGAATTTCCCTTATTTGAAATTTTAAATCTTCCAAAATATTTTCTTTTTATCTGATAGAGCATGTGCCTACAGCTTGTGCTCGGGTTGATGCCCTGCGTTCTCATGGTTATCCAAAAGAGGCCCTCAGACTCACAGTGGCCATTATTAATACTCTGAGGTTGCAACAGCAGCGACAGCTGGAAATCTACAAGCATCAGAAGAAAGGTATGGTGATCAGAAGTCATCTAATCTTTTTAGGCCTAGGTTAATGCAGATCCTCAGGATATGTAAGACCTAGAACCTAATTTTCATTAAGTATCATGGTATGGCAGGAGCTAGGGAATTCCAAGTAATTCTGCCAGCTGTGTAGAACTCCTCACTTTATCTCTATGAATCTCAGTTTTTTCATCAGTAGGATGGGAATAATGATGCTGCCTGCTTCCCTCACAGTGCAGATTTAAAAGCACACTAAGGCCTTTATGAGACCTTAGTCAAAGCTGTAAAGCTGTATCATATGCACTACCAACAGGCAATCTCAATTCAGATCATATGACCTAACAGCTGCTAGTGAGATTGTGACCAGTCCTATCAACCCAAGGCAAGACAATAAAGAAAATTTTCTATGACTTTCAGGGTTAAGTCCTGACTGAGACTAATAAGGAGACCCAAGCAAGGGGAAAGAGCATTTTCTCTCTATCACTTTCTAAAACTTTGAACCTGCTTATTTCTAGAACTGTTGCAGAGAGGAACCACAACCATCACAAACCTGGAGGGCTGGGTAGGCCATCCCCTGGATCCCATTGGCTGCCTGTTTCTCACTTTGACTGAAGCCTGCCGCCTGAATGATGATGGCTACATGGAAGTGTCAGGTACAAGGGTCTGTCTGAGACAAGTCAGGACTGCCCTTTGCAGCCCTCTCCTCCCTGCCAAACTCATATATATTCCTCTTACAGCCCTTTTTTCCTGTCTTGTCTAAACTGGGCATTCCTGGAAGTTTTCTTTAGGCTTTCTGTTTCCCACCATGTGATCTGTCTCTAACCATTTTACCTTACCAGCTTCCTTCTTCCTCTCATTTCCCTAACATGAATACCTAAAGAAGAGGTAGAGAAATTTCAGGAGTCAGAGACCAGAACTTCAGAGCAGTCTAGAAATGGGAAAGAACTTCCACCAAAAGGATGTATCAATCCCCTGTGGCAGGCCCCTGTAGACCCAGCTACTTGGGAGACTGAGGCAAGAACATTACTTGAGCCCAGGAGTTTAAGCCAGCCTGGGAACATAGTGAGACCCTGTCACAAGAGAAAAAAGTATATATTTATATTTATATATGTGTGTGTATGTATATACGTACATATGTGTGTATAGGTGTGTGTGTGTGTGTGTGTGTGTGTGTGTATATGTATATGTATCTTGCAATTGAGTAATACTCTCTTATTTCCTTTAAACATTCTCATTCATGGTATTTTTGTGCCAGTTTTACAAATGAGAAATAAAGGAGAACAGTTTAACAGAGTCACAAAGTAGCCAGAACTTGATAAAGGCAGAATTTATCCTTTTTTTCTTTGTGGCATCACTATAGAGTTTACCTATATCTACTTCAGTGTTTAGCACACTGTATTATAGTTTGTTTACAAATTAGCATCATTAACTGGACAGCTCCTTGGAAGCAGAAATTATGACTTACTTGTCTTTGTGATCCTAAAACTCAAGGTAGTACTTTCCATTTAATGTCTTCCATAAATACTTATCAAATAAAGGAAAAAAGAAAAGAAATCAACAATTTAGCTTTTTTTTCCCAGTACTGGAAATGAATCCAGGGGTGCTCTACCACTACACTACATCATAGCTCTTTTTATTTTTTTTTTTATTTTTTATTTTTTTAAAGAGAGAGGGACAGTGAGAGAGACAGAGAAAGAGAGAAACAATTTTATTTTAGTTTTTCACATGGCCTTAGTTGCTCCAACACTCAGTTGTGTACGTGGTGCTGGGGTTCCAACCTGGGTCCTCGTGCTTGTCAGGCAAGCACCGAAACCGCTGAGCCACCACTCCAGCCCTCTTTTTATTTTTTGTTTTGAGGCAGAGTCTCACCAAGTTGTGGAGGCTGGCCTCAAACTTATGATCTTTCTTGCCTCAGCCTTTCAAGTAGCACCTTTTTTTCCCTCTCTCTCTTTTGAAAAGAGATCTCACTATGTTTCATGCAGGCAGACCTCAAACCTAGGCTCAAGTGATCCTTCCACCCCAACCTTCTAAGTGGCTGGAACTGTAGACACATACCACCTATCTAAGACTTTGACTTTTAAATATGTGTTCTCTTCCTGAGATTGTGAATCCAGTAGTGGAGCATATAAAATATTAATAACATACATGTTGCAAGTGTTACCAAAGTAAGAGTTTAACTGGATACAGATTTTCTCTAGGTAGAGATAAAAGGATTAGCCCCAAATGTGCTGGTATTGCCTTTATCTTCCTTCTGATACTCTGTGTATGGAATCATCATCTTTAATCAGTTTCATTTGCACAGTAATATTTATAGCTGAAAACCTGACATTGCACTTGGTTTATTTGTTCACCAGTGACATATACTTAATTACTTCCATACGTCAGGCCCTGGAGATAGGTGGAACAAGATATTCTCATCCCTTTAAGGTGCGCACACTGTAGTAAAAGAGACAGTTATGATATTATACAATGTCATAGGATAGCAAAAGATAAGTATTCAATTTTATACTTCTCAATTGGCCTAGCCAGTTCTTATATTATGAAGGAGGTGGAAAGCTTTGTGCTTCTTTTTCAGAGTATTTTCCGTACTGCTCTGGGGTTCTTATTTAGCTTCTGAAATAACTATTGATCAAGCGGTATTGCAAAGAGGGAGGGTATGGTGGGATAGAAGAATCCAACAGGCCTATCCTAAAGAACCTGGTGCCCTGTTACCCTCAGATATGAATGAGAGCAGACTCCCTGTGTACCAGCATGTACCTGTGGCTGCGGGCTGTACAAACAGCAGTGAGTCCTACCTGTCATTGGCCCTGGAAGTTGCTCTGATGGGCATGGGTCAACAGAGGGTAATGCCTGAAGGCCTTTATGCACAGGACAAAGTGTGCCGTAATGAGGAACAACTTCTTAGCCAACTCCAAGAGCTGCAGCTGGATGATGAGCTAGTACAAACACTGCGGAAACAATGCATCTTACTACTAGAAGGTACGTAGAGCAGGAGATATTATTACAGTGTCTTTGCTTGTGACCCTGGACACCTCTCTCTACCAGAGTACAGGTTCAGGAATATTTTTGACATTAAAGTGTAATCAAGGCTCTCAAGTCTAACCTGGTAAATGGAAGCATACAGATAAATAGCCGTCTGGCTTATCTTCTTCCTGCAGGAGGCCCATTCAGCGGTCTAGGAGAAGTCATCCACCGAGAGAGTGTTCCCATGCATACCTTTGCCAAGTATTTGTTCTCAGCTCTGCTGCCTCATGATCCAGACCTGTCCTATAAATTAGCCTTACGTGCCATGAGGTGGGTAGCCCATTTCCAGTTCATTGCCCCTACCAAAGCAGAAATCTCCAGTGCTCTCTCTTTGATTATCCTACTTTCTTCTCTTTCACTTTTTGTCTATTCTGTTGACTCAGGACCAAATCTGTTTTGTTTTGTTTTGTTTTTGAGAGAGGGACAGTGAGAGAGAGAGAAAATCAGTTTTATTTAGTTTTTCATCTGGTTTTCATTGCTCTGACACTTAGTTGTGTATGTGGTGCTGGGATTGAACTCAGGTCCTTACACATGCCAGGCAAGCACCGTAACCTCTGAGCCACTGCTGCAGCATCCCCAAATCTGTCTTAAAATGGCTCTCATATTTTCACATGATCTAGGATTCCTATCTGGGATTCTTTGTTGATGACTCACTTCATTCCCTGGCTACTCATGGTAGATTATATGAGAAAGCCCCTGAGATGTCATGATATATGAATAGATATGGAGTACCCAAGACTTGAGTCTCCATATTCTAGAGTCAATGAGGCAGCCTGAGAAAGGGTTGGAGCCCTTCGATAACTTACTTGAGTCATGGTTCCCAAGCACAGGTCCTTAGATGAATCTGGGGGAAGTAGAGATAAGTATGTGTACTTCAAGACTTGAAAACAGTGAGCTATAGGAATCTTGTTTCCAAACTAGAATAGAAACCTTGGTTTCAATACGTAGACTTCTGTAATGTAGCAGATCATACAAAAGAATATTAATCAGACCTTAAGGCTGAGAGAACACCTCAACCAAAATGGGAAAGTGCTTGGCATATATTTCTTATGTCTTTAAAAAGAACCCTATTACTCTTAACTGACTTTTCAAATCCATGTGCAATGGGGACTGTTCAGCTTGAGTTCTACAAGTGTTCAGTCACTCGCCTCTTATATAGTACCATAGGTTTGAAAACCTTCAAAGCTCTTAGTTAATTCTTCCCTCCTAAATTCCTCCCAAACAAAGAGCAAGTTTCTCTAAGGTAACTCAGAATGGCCAAGGTCTACATGATGACTGATGACTTTTCCTGGTTCTTCTAGGTTACCTGTTCTAGAAAATTCAGCTTCTACAGGCGACACTTCCCACCCTCACCATATGGTGTCTGTAGTGCCCAGCCGTTATCCTCGCTGGTTCACACTCGGGCATTTGGAATCACAGCAGTGTGAACTGGCCTCCACTATGCTAACTGCTGCCAAAGGCAAGTATGGATAGACCTTAGATATTAATATCCCCACTGTGCGTGCCCAGCCATGGCCTGTCAAAGGCTTGACCTGCAGTCCCCTGAGGAGACTGTTGACCTTTAAAGTGATAAGAATCCTCACTTTCATTTGCTAATTAGAAAGAGCACCAGGGCCCAAACCAAAACTTTGCCCTAGTAACTAATTATAGGACCCAAGTATATAGAATTAAATTATTTCTAGTTAACTTCTAAATGTAACCTTCTGTATGATAAAGTCAGTTTACTTTCCAGTACTCGGTTTCAAAATCTATAAAATGAGGATCATTGTCAATGATCTGTCAGCCTCCCAAGGCCATCGGAAAATCTAATGAAATGATGACTAAAATAGAGCTACAAAAATCCTTATAGATTTCAGAGCTTATGATTTTTCTAGTACTCCTGTTCAAAAGGTAGAGTCCAGAGGGACAATTAGGCCTTTAATTTCACATACCACCTCTAACTATGCAGGCATCACTGCAAAGAGAAGTAAAAATAAGCACCTAGATGAAGAGCTATAATAAAATACCAGCTACCATGCACTCTGTATTTTGTACCAGGAAGCTACATGGGTTTTGAAACATTTTTGTTTTGCTGCTGTTTTTTTGAGATGGGTATTGCTATGCTGTTTTCTGAGATGAGGGCAAGCTATTCCTGAATTCCCAGGCTCAAGCACTCCTGCTTCCACCTCCCAAGTGCTGAGACTACAGGCATATTGCACCATGCCCAGCTTTTTTTTTTTTTAATAGAAAATACCTGTATGTTATATTTTCTTATTGTCAAAAAAATTCATGCTCAGTGCAAAAAAAAATAGATAAATCAATATACAAATGATCAAGAAACTAGTAGAAAAATCAAAGGATTGGATTCTATATTTCACAAAAAAGGGGATACAAATGACATCTTAAAAAATTTAAATGTAGGCTGGAATGGTGGCTGGGCCTTTGGAGCAATTGCCTGGCATGTGTTAGGACCCAGGTTCAAGCCTCAGAACCACCACATACACAACTAAGTATTGGAAAATGAAGGCCAGATGAAAAAATAAATAGGATTGATTCTCTCTTACTACCCCCACCCCTCTCTGTGTCTTAAAAAATTAAAATGTTTGGTCTCATTTGAGATATAGAAATTAAAATTATACTGAGATAGTGTTTTTCATTAGTCTTATTAGAAAAAAAAATCAAATTTGATGATCAGCATCCATGAGGGAAGCAGGTAGCCTGGCATCAGATTCCTAGAAGGATAAAGAGGATGACCGCTAAACCAAGGAACTCAGTTAACCTCAAGCATAAGAAACATGTAAAAAAATATACCAAAACACATGATAATCAAATTGCTTAAAACCAATAGTAAAAAAAAGATACAGGAAAAAAAAAAGAAAAGAAAAAGGAAATTCTTACTTAAAAGCAATTAGAGTAAAAAAAAGATACATCCAAAGGACAAAAGACAAGTATTAGAGCAAATTTCCATTTAAAACCAACAATGTAAATAGAAGACAGTTGAGAAAAAAATATTAAAAGTATTTAAATGGCTGGAGCAGTAACTCAGCTGTTATGGCATTTGCCTGGCATGCAGGTTCAAACCCCAGCACCATGTACACAACAAAGTGTCAGAGCAACAAAAGCCAAATGAAAAACTAAATAAAATTGATTTTCTCTCTATCTCTTTCACTGTCCCTCTCTCTTAAAAAAAAATAAAAGTACTTTAAAAATGTCAACCTAGAATTCTTTTTTTAAATTTTTTTATTGAGTTGAGTTATTGTACAATCATAAATACATATATAGTAACAATATGATATGCATATATTCTAAAACCAGAATTACTTCCTAGATCCCTCCCCCACCTTCCCCTTGCCCCCTCCCCTTCAATCTAGAATTCTATACCAATGAAAATGTCTTTTAAAAAATGAAATAAGATAGATGCTGTGGTGTACACTTGTAATCCCAGCAACTTGGGAGGCTGAGGCAGAAGGCCAGTCTGGCCAACATCTCAAAATAAAAAATTGAAAAGGGCTAGGGTAGAGCTCCCCTGGGTCTGGGTTCAATCCCCAGTATTTAAAAACAAAAAGAGATGAAATAAAAATTTTTAAGCAGAGTGCTTTGGCACATGTCTATAATCCCAGGGACTCAAGTGCCTAAGGCAGGGGGATCACAAGTTTGAGGCCAGCCTCAGTAACTTAGCAAAACCCTGTCTCAAAATTTAAAAATAAAAAAGTCTGGGGATATAACTCAGCAATAGAGATCTCCCTGGATACAAACCTCAGTACCAAAACAAAAACAAAACAAAATAAAAACCATCTTTAGGCAACCCCAATAGAATTAAAAATAAACATATAAAGGTATCTTAATAAGATCTAAATTATTTGGAAATTAAACCACATGCTACTATATAACTCATGAGCTAAAGGAAAACAGATACAAGAACAAAATACCAAAATATCTGGAATGGATCTTAGAAGGAAATTTTTAGCACTAAATGCCTATATTTGAAAAGAAGAAATCTTGCAAATCAGTGATCTCAGCTTTACCTCAGTGGTAGAAGACCCTAGGTTTGAGTCCTAGCACTGCAAAACAAAAAAGCAACCAGCAAATGAAAACCTAAAGTAAGCAAAAGAAAGGAAATAATAAAGATCAGAGTAAAAATCAATGAAATAGAAAAACAGTAGACAAAAATCAGTGAGACAAAAAGGTAGTTCTTTGTGAAAAAATCATTAAAGTTGAAATCTCTGGGGGCTGGAGCGGTGGCTCAGCGGTTTCGGTGCTTGCCTGGCAAGCATGAGGACCGAACCTCAAACCCCAGCACCATAAACACAGCTGGGTGTTGGAGCAACTAAAGCCATGTGAAAAACTAAATAAAGTTGTTTCTCTCTTTCTCTGTCTCTCTCACTGTCCCTCTCTCTTTTAAAAAAAAAAAAAAAAGTTGAAATCTCTGTGTAGACTGATCAGGTTAAAAGTTTAAAAAAAGAAAAAATTATCAACATCAGTTGAAGTTGCAAATAAACAGTATGCAGAGACAAAAAAAAAATTATGACCATCAGGGATTAGAAAAGTGACATCTCTACAGATTCCAAAGAAATTAAAATAAGGGAATATTTGTAAACAACTTTGTGCTGATATATTCACCAACGTAGATGAAATGGACTAACTCCTTAAAAGACACAAAAAGCTACCAAAGCTAGCTCACTCAAAATAAATAAAAAAGAATTAGGTATATATCCCGAAGAATTGAAACCAGAGACTCAAATACATGTATACCAATGTTCATAGCAGCATTACTCACAATAACCAAAAATTGGAAACAACCCATGATAAGCTACACATGAATGGATAAATATCACATTTTATCTAAAATGTGATATTTACATACAATGGAATGTTATTCAGTCATAAAAACAAATTAATTTTGGTAACATTTAACAGCCTAGACAAACCTTGAAAATATCATGCTAAGTGAAATAAGCCAAACACAAAAGGACAAATATTATATGATTCCACCCATATGAAATAATTAGAATAGCCATAATTAAGGGGTATCAATGGATTCTTAGCAATTAGATGAACTTTTTTTTTTAAATAGAGAAGGACAGTGAGAGAGAGAGAGAAAGACAGAATCAATTTTTATTGAGTTTTTTCACATGGCTTTCATTACTCTGACATTTAGTTGTGTACATGGGTGCTAGGGTTTGAACATGTGTACTTGTGCATGCCAGGCAAGCACCTTAACCACCAAGCCACCACTCCAGCCCCAATTAGATGAACTTTTGATGAAAATTGGGATATTTAGTCTTAAATATTTAGTCTCTCCACAAAATACTGATAATAAAGGAAAAAGGTGGAGAAACTGGCAAATATTTTAATCAAATGATCACAGTTAATATAAATTCATAGAGACAAAGAATAGAAAAGAAATTCACAGAAGAATACAAAAACTGAGAGGAGGGGGAGTTATTGAATGGGTACAGAGTTTCTATGTGGGATGATAAAGTTCTGAAAATGAATAATGGTGATGGTTGCCCATTGAGAAGTGTGGAATAATGGTGGTAGTGGTATAACATTATGGTTGCACAACTTAGTGCCACAGAATTGGGCCCTTAAAAATGGTTAAATAAATAGGAATGAATTTCAAAGAAATTGAATTTGTAGATAACAACCTTTCCATAAAAAAAAACCCAGGGGGCTGGAGTGGTGGCTCAGTAGTTATGGCGCTTGCCTAGCATGCACAAGGTCACAGGTTCAAACCCCAGCACCATGAACACAGTGAAGTTTCAGAACAATGAAAGCCACATGAAAAACTAAATAAAATTGGTTCTTTCTCTCTCTCACTGTCCCTCTCTCTCTTTAAAAAAAAAGAAAAAAGAAAGAAAAGAAAAACCCAAGCCTAAATGGTTCAATTAACAAATTCTACTAGACATTTAAAGAAAATATAATAACAATTGCTATATAAACTCTTCCAGAAAAATGAAGAGGAGAAAATATTTTCCAACTCAATCTATAAGGCTAGCATTATCCTGATACCAAAATCAGACAAAAATCATATGAGAAAAGAAAATTACAGATTAATACCCCTCATGAACATAGATATAAAAATTCAAAATAAAAGTTTTAGCAGACTGAATTTGATAATATATAAAAATGAATAATAGGTTGGGCATAATGGCGCACACCTATAATCTCAGCAACTCAAGAGGCTGAGGTAGGGGGGTTTTCAGTTCAAAGCCAGCCTCAGCAACTTAACAAGGTCCTGTCTCAAAATAAAAGCTAAAAAGGACTGGGGATGTGGCTCAGTGGTTAAGTGCCCCTGAGTTAAATCTCCAGTACAAAAAAAAACAACAACAAAAAAAAAAAACTTCCATTTCTAATAAAAATAAAAGCACTTAGCACATTGAAAAACTTCCTTTATGTGGTAAAGGTCATCTATATATATATATATCTGTACCTAACTTTATAAGTAATGGTGAAAGAATGAAAGCTTTCTAAGATCAGGAATGAGGCAAGATGTTTGCTTTTACCACTTGTGTTCACCATCATAGTAGTGGTTCTAGCTAGTGCAATAACATACTTCAAAGTAATATAAGAGCCAGGTGCTATGATGCATACCTATAATCCCAGCAACTCAGGAGGCTAACACAAGAGGATCACAAGTTCAAGACCATCCTGGGCAACTTAGTGAGATCTTGTCTCAAAACAAAAGATAAAAGTGCTGGGGATAGGGGGCTGGGGCGGTGGCTTGGTGGTTACGGTGCTTGCCCAGAATGCACAAATACACGGGTTCAAACCCCAGCAACCCATGAACACAACTAAGTGTCAAAGCAACTTAAGCCATGTGAAAAACTCAATAAAAATTGATTCTGTCTCTCTCTCTCTCTCTCTGTCCTTCTCTCTTTAAAAAAAAAAAAGTGCTGGGGCTATGTAGCTCACTGGTAAAGCACCTGTGTATTCCATCTCTAGACCCAGAAAAAATAAAGAAAAACATACCTGTCTACAAAGAAATAAAAGGGTGACAAAAACAAAAGCAGACAAGTGGGGCTCTGTTAGGAGAAAAAAAAAAATTCCTGTACACCAAAGGAAACACTCAACAAAGTGAAAAGGCAACCTACAGAATGAGAGAAAATATTTACAAACCATATATCTAAGAAGGGGTTAATTTTCAAGACATAAGGAACCCTATATTATTAGAGGAAAAAACTTCTAATAACCTGATTTTAAAATGAACTAATGACTTATGTAGACTTTTCTCCAAAGAAGATACACAAATGGCCAAAAAGTGGATGAAAAGATATTTACCATCATTAATCATCGAGGAAATGCAAATCAAAACCATAGTGACATATTACCTTACACCTGTCAGGATGACTTTTATGAAAAACACAAAAGACAAGTAGTAGTGAAAATGTGGAAAATTTGGAACCCTAGCACATAGTGATGGAAATATAAAATGGCGGTGCAGCCATTATGGAAAACATTATGGCGATTCCTTAAATTAGCATATAGGTGCCATTTGATCCCGCAATCTCTTCTCTGAATATGTGTCCAAAAGAACTGAAATCATGATTCTTTTTCTTTTTTTCCATTTTGTATTGGTTCTTTTTAGTTACAGAGGACAATAGAATATACAGTGACATAATTGTAAAAGCATGGAGTGTCCTTAGTACTTCCCCATCCCCTGCCTTCCTCCCACCCCCTGTTCTCTTTTCTACTCTATGATCTTTCTGTTATTTACTAATAGTTTGTTTTTTAATTAGTATTTTGTTGATATAAATGATGATGAGATTCATTGTGGTATACTCATATAGGAAAGTTGGGTCTGATTCGTTCTGTGAACATTCTCAATCTCATCCTTCCTCCCTCCCTTTCATTCCCTTTTGTCTGTTACTGTGATCTTTTCCTTATTGTGGATTAGCTTCCACATATCAGAGAAAACATTCAACTTTTGACTTTTTTTTTTTAAAGAGAAAAGGACAGTCGGGGGGGGCGAGAGAGAATCAATTTTTATTGAGTTTTTCACATGGCTTTTGTTACTCTGACACTTAGTTGTGTACTTGGGTTGCTGGGGTTTGAACCCATGTACTTGCACATGCCGGGCAAGTGCAGTAACCACTGAGTCACTGCTTCAGCCCCACAACCTTTGACTTTTTGAAACTGGTTTATTGCACTTAGCATGATAGCCTCCAGTTCCATCCATTTACCAGCAAATGCTATAAAGTCATTCTTCTTTATGGATCAGTAATACTCCATTGTATGTTTACATATACCATGTTTTCTTTATCCATTTATCTGTTGAAGGGCACTTTGGTTGGCTTCATAGCTTGGCTATTGTGAATTGTGGTGCTATAAACATTAATGTGGCTGCCTGATTTTAAGTCCTTTGGACATATATCAAAGAGTGGAATAGCTGAGTTAAATGGCAGTTCCATTCCTAGTTTTTTGAGGAATATCCATACTGTTTTCCAGAGTAGTTGCACCAACTTGCAGTTCCACCAGCAGTGTGTTGGTGTACCCTTTTCCCCACAACCTGGCCAAATTTCTTGTTGTTTGTATTCTTGAAAATTGACATTCCAACTGGAATAAAATGAAATCTCAGTGTGGTTTCAATTTGCATTTCTCTAATTGCTATAGGTGTTGAACATTTTTTTCATGTTTGTTGACTACTCATATTTCTTCTTTTGTGAAGTGTCTGTTTAGTTCTTTTGCATACTTGTTGATTGAGTTATTTGTTTTTCTTATATTGTTTTTGGTACTGGGATTGAACCCAGGGGCACTTAACCACTGAGCCACATCCCCAGCCTTTTTTGTGTTTGATTTTGAGACAGGATCTTGCTAAGTTGCTTAGGGCCATGCTCAGTTGCTGAAGCTGGGCTTTGAACTTGCCATTCTCCTGCCTTAGCCTCCTGAGTCACTGGGATTACAGGTATAGGCAACTGCGCCCAGCTGGTGTTCAATTTTTTAGTTCTTTGTATATCTTGGATATGAATGCCCTGTTGGAAGAGCACGTGGCAGTTTTTCTCCCATTCTGTAGGTTCTCTCTTCACACACTGGATTGTTTCTCTTGTTGTGAGGAAGCTTTTCAATTTGATGCCATCCCTCTTATTGACTTCTAATTTTACTACTTGCACTTTGGGAGTCTTTATGTTAAGGAACTAAACTTTCTAGTAGGTGCAGGATTTCTGACCTAATTCCTAGGTCTTTGATCCACTTTGAGTTGAGTTTTGTGCAGGGTAAGAGGGGTTAAATTTCATTCTACTACGTATGGATTTCCAGTTTTCCTAGCACCAGTTGTTAAAAAGGCTGTCTTTTCTCCAGCTTGTGTTTTTGGCACCTTTTTCCAGTATGAGATAACTGTATTTTTGTGGGTTTGTCTGTGTGTCTTCTATTCCATTGGTCATTGTGCCTGTTCTGGTGCCAGTGCCATGCTGTTATTTTACCTCTTAGTATAATTTTAGGTCTGGTATTGTGACGCCTCCTGCTTCACTTTTCTTGCTAAGGATTGCTTTAGCTATTCTAGATCTCTTATTTTTCCAAATGAACTTCATGACTGCTTTTTCTTTTTCTTTTTTAAGAGAGAGGTACAGTGAGAGGAAGAAAGAGAGAATCAGTTTTATTTAGTTTTTCATGTAGCTTTTGTTGCTCTTACACTTTGTTGTACATGTGGTGCTGGGGTTTGAACTTGTGTCCTTGCACTTGCCAGGCAAGCACAGTAACTGCTGAGCTATCACTCCAGCCCTCATGACTACTTCTTCTAATTCTGTGAAGAATGTCATTGGAATTTTGATGGAAATTGCATTGCATCTGTATAATGCTTCTGGTAATATGGCCATTTTGACAATATTAATTCTGCCTATCCAAGAACATGGGAGGTCTTTCCATCTTCTAAGATCTTCTTCTATTTCTTTCTTTAGCATTCTATAGTTTTCACTGTAGAGGTCCTTCACCTCTTTTGTTAGATTGAGTCCCAATTATTTTATTTTATTTTTTGAAGCTATTATGAATGGGATAGTTTCCTAATTCTTTTCCAGCAAGTTCATCATTGGAGTGAGTAGAGGAATGCAGTTGATTTATGGATGTTCATTTTGTATCTTGCTACTTTGCTGAATTCATTTATGAGATCTACAAATCATCTGGTGGAGTTTTGGGGGGTCTTCTAAATATAGAATCATGTCATCAGTGAACAAAGATAATTTGAACACTTTTTCTCCTATTCATATCCCTTCAATTTCTTTCTCTTGCCCAATTGCTAGAGTTTCAAGGACTATATTGAATAGGAGTGGTGAAAGTGGGCATCCTTGTCTTGTTTCTGTTTTTAAAGGAATTGCTTCCAATTTTTCTCCATTCAGAATAATGTTGGCCTTGGATTTGTCATATATAGTCTTTACAGTATTGAGGTAAATTCCTTCTCTCCCTAGTTTTTCTAGTGTTTTCAATATGAATGGGTGCTATACATTATCAAATGCTTTTTCTGCATTTATTGAGATAACTATGTGATTCTTGTGTTTAAGTCTATTTATATGGTGGATTACATTTATTAATTCTCATATATTGAACCAACCTGGGATGAATCCCACTTGATAATGGAGCACTATTTTTTAATGTGTTTTTGTATGTGGATTGCCAATATTTTATTAAGAAATTTTACAAGGAGATACATGCAGCTAACATTGTCTTCTTTGCACAACTATTCCAGTGGTTTTGAGAGCCATCTCACCTGTATGAAATGGCAACTGCTACAGAAAAATGTACTTCACCAGTTGCAGAAGTAGAGACAGCCGTCTAAAACAATAAGATCATTCTAGTAGGAGTTGGACAGGATGATATGGCATGTGCTATCAGGATTCTGGAAAAGTCTTTGCCTGATTATAGAAGTTTTAGAAGATGAACTCAAAGGAGAAATGATGGGTCTACAGCATGGGAGCTTATTTCTTCAGACACTTAAAATTGGGGCAGATAAAAATTACTCTGACTACCAGTTTTAAATGTGTGCTGGTAACTGTAGGATTCCTGTCAGCAAAGGGGAAAGAGTCATCTCAATCAGGTACAGACGTAAGTTAATGTCTTCAGATTCATTATTCCTCAGATTATCAGGTACTGTTCTATTGCATTATAATTATCGTTTCCAACCCAGTGTAACACCTGTTACCTGGAATTTAAGTGAATTACTCAACCACTGTGGGATTAGAAGTGGATATAATATGGATTCTGCTACATTTCACTATTTTATGGCTGAAAAGCTTGGCATTCATTCCAGCAGCTGGAGAACATGCTTTCTCAAGTGTAGCAGGGTAGAGTGAAAGTGACTGGTGTTTTCTCCCTGGGAACTAAATCCAGAAATGGGACCAGTGACCATGAAAATTGGAAGGAAATACGTAAGATGGCGGTTAAAAATGCCTATGAAATCATCAAGCTAAAAGGATACACCAACAAGGCTACTACATTATATGTGGCCGACCTCATTAAATAAAAAAAAAAAAAAATCCTGAAAAATCTATCCAGGATCATCCAGTGGCAGCAATGGTAAAGAGGATGCATGGTACTGAGAAGTAAATCTACCTGCATCTTCTATGTATCTTCAATGCTCTGTCATTAGCCAGCATTATTAACCAGAAGCTGAAGGATGATAAGGTTGCTTAGTAAAGTAAAAGTACAGATGTCCTGTGGAATGCCCAGAAGGACTTAGAAACCTGTGACTTCTGAGTTCTAGACTATAGAAATTTTAAAACTACAAAATGATTAACCCTGAGCCTCTAGTTTTTTAATTTATTTTTATTAGTGCATTATAGTTTTACATTCTGTTGGGATTAGTTGTCACATATTCCTAGATGCACACAATTCAGCAATACAATTTGTTCAATATCCCCACCACCACCACATCCCTCTACCTCCCTCCTCCCTTCCCCTGATCCCTTGCCTTTCTTCTGGGTCCTATATTATTCCAAAAAACCCAAATACAGTGATATAATTCTTATCCATATGAAGAACATTTTTATATATATGGCTATAATATATACAGTGACATTTATAACTGCTTGGAATGTACCTTGCTTTATCTTAGTTCCATTATTTCCCCTTCTCCTCCCTTCCTGTCATCCCTTGTTATTCTTCAAAATATTTGACAATGGGATTAAACATTTACGTTTTTGTACAGGCATGCAGCATAGCTTGTTCAAATATCTTATGAAGTATTTTGCAACTGTATCTCATAAATATTAACATTTTGCATTTTTGTTCTATGGATCTAAAACATGAGTTTGTCTACTTTACTCCTGAACCTGGGTTTAGGTCCAGCCTCCACAAATGAGGGATACCATTCGGCCCTTGACTCTCTGTGTTTGACTAACTTCGCTCAGCATGGTTTCTTCCAATGCCACCCATTTACCTTCAGTAGATGCAATATCATTGTTTCTAATAGCTGAGTAGAACCCCATTGTGTGTGTGTGTATGTGTATATATGTATGTATGTATGTATGTATATATATACATACATACCAGAGCTTTTGGATCCATTCATCCAGTGAGGTGCATCTGGGTTGGTTCCATAATTTAGCTATTGTAAATTGAGCTGCTATGAACATGGATGTTGCTATGTCGCTGTAATGTGCTGATTCTGACTCCTCTGGGAAAATACCCAGAAGACGGATAGCTGGATTTTATGGTGGGTCCAGTCCTAATTTTTTGAGCAGTCTCCACATTGCTTTCCAGAGCGGCTAGACCAATCTGCAATTCCACCAACAGTGTGCTAGTGCTCCTATCTCCCCACAACCCCTCCAGCATTTGTTATTATTCGTATTCTTCATCTTTGCCAGTCTGACTGGAGTGAGGTGAAATCTTAAGATAGTTTTGATTTGCATTTCTCTGATTGCTAGTGATTTAGAACACTTTCTCATGCATTCATTGGCTTGCTCAATGTCATCTGTTGAGAAGTTTCTGTTTAGCTCTCTGGCCCATTTATTGATGGGATTGTTTGTATTTTTGTTATTGAGTTTTTTGAGTTCTGTATAAATTTTGGATATTAGTCCTCTGTCAGAGGGATCACAGGCTATGATTCTCTCCCATTCTGTAGGTAGTCTCTTGACTGTTTTGACTATTTCCTTGGCTGTACAGAAACTTTTTAGTTTAATAACATCCCACTCATTGATTTTAGACTGTAATTCTTTTACTTTAGGATCCTTGTTTAGGAAGTCATTACCAACTCCCATATGCTGGAGTGTTGGTCCTAATTTTTCTTCTAGCAGATATATAGTAGCTGGCTTAATTCCTAATTCCTTGATCGATTTAGAATTGATTTTTGTGCATGGTGAGAGATAAGGATCTAATTTCAATTTTCTGCAAGTGGCTGTCCAGTTTGTCCAGCACCATTTGTTGAATAGACTGTCTCTCCTCCATGTTATATTTTGACCGCCTTTGTTAAAGATCAGATGTTTAAAGATTTGGGGCTTTGTCTCAGAGTCTTTTATTTTATTCCGTTGGTCTTCATTCCTGTTTTGATACCAATACCATGCTGTTTGTAATACTACAGCCCAATAGTATAGTTTTAGATCTGGTATTGCAAAAGCACCTGTTTCATCTTTCTTGCTTAGTAATGTTTTGGCTATTCTTGGTTTCTTATTGTTCCAAATGAATTTGAGAATTGCTTTTTCTATATCTACAAAGAATGACATTGGAATCTTGATGGGGATTGCATTGAATCTGTACAGTGCTTTTGACAGAATGGCCATTTTAATTATATTAATTCTGTCTAACCAAGAGCATTGAACTCATTTCCATCTTCTCAGGTCTTCTGCAATTTCTGTTTTCAGTGTTCAATAATTTTCATTGTAGAGGTCTTTTACTTTTCTTGTTAGATTAATTCCCAAGTATTTTATTCTTTTAGAGGATATTGTTTATGGGACCAATTTCCTAATTTCTTCTTTGTCTTCCCCATTATTGTTGACATATAGGAAAGCTATGGATTTATGGGTGTTGATCTTGTAGCTTGCTACTTTGCCAAATCTGTTTATAAGCTCTTTCAGTTTTCTGGTGAAGTTTTTTGGCTCTTCCAGATATAGGATCATGTCATCAGCAAAAAGGGATAGTTTGACTTCCTCTCTTCCTATTCTTATGCCTTTGATTTCTTCCTCCTGTCTGATTGCTCCAGCCAGGGTATTGAGGACTATATTGAATAAAAGTGGTAAAAGCGGGCAGCCTTGTCTTGTTCCTGAGTTCAGTGGAATGCTTTCAACCTTCCTCCATTTAGTATTACACTAGCTGAGGGTTTGGCATATATGGCCTTTAAAAAGTTAAGTTTCTTTGATCCCTATTTTCTCTAGAGTTTTAAGCATAAATGGGTGCTGGATTTTATTGAAGGCCTTTTCTGCATCTATTGAGATGATGATATGGTTTTTGTCCTTGATTCTGTTTAAGTGATGAATTACATGTATTGATGTGCATGTGTTGAACCAGCCTTGCATACCAGGAATGAAGCCCACTTGATCATGATGAATTACTTTCTTGATGTGTGTTTGAATGCAGTTTGCAAGAACAATAAGTTATGTATTTTTTTGTTGATATTCATGAGGGATATTGGTCTATAGTTTTCTTTTTTTGATGTGTCTTTGTTGGGTTTTGCTATTGAGTTATGGTTGCTTCATAAAAAGTGTTTGGGAGAGTGTCCTCTTTTTCACTTTCTTGGAATAGCTTCATAAGGAGAGGTGTTAGCTCTTTTTCAAAGGTATGGTAAAACTCTGCAGAGAATCCATCAGGTCCTGGGCTTTTCTTCTTTGGAAGGCTTTTAAGTGCTATATGGATTTCAGTGCCTGTTATTGGAGTGTTTAGGATTTCAATTTCATCCTGCGTCAATTTGGGATGTTGTATGTGTCTAGAAATTTGTCCATGTCATCCAGATTATCTGATTTAGAGGAGTATAGTTTTTCAAAATGTGTTCTGGTAATCTGTTTGATTTCAAGGGGGTCAGTGGTGATCACCCCCTTTTCATTAGTGATTTTGTTGATTTGCTTTGATTCTCTCCTTCTTTTAGTTAGATTGGCTAGGGGTCTGTCAATTTTATTTATTTTTTTGAAGAACCAGCTCTTTGTTTCTTCAGTTCTTTTTATTATTTTTTTGTTCTCAATTTCATTGATTTCAACTTTGATCTTAATTATATCCTGGCTTTGGAATTAGACTGTTCTTACTTTTGTAGAGATTTGAGTTGGAGCATAAGCTTATTTGTTAGGGATCTCTCCTGATTCTTAACGTGGACACTCAGACCAATAAATTTTCCCCTTAAGAATGTGTTCATGGGCGGCCTGAGGGTCCGCGCCTTCTGTGGGCATTGGGGGGGGGGCGTGTAAGGGACTGCCCGCGGCTATGGAGACGGGCCCGGCGCCCCTGGTGGCCCCAACGCACTGCGCCGTCATGTCGTCCCTGCGGCCCCATCGCCACCTCCCCTCCCCCCCCGCCCCGGGGTTCCCAGGCCGGGCCGTAGTAGTGGCTTGGGGACCGCCAGTGACTACAGCCACTTTGGCCTCTGTCACTCTGGTGGCCCCCGGTGAGGCGCGGCCCGCATGGGTCCGGGGGCCGACCGCGACCTCGGCCCTGGAGGTCTCAGACAGCACGATGGCGGTGCTGACTTTTGAGGCCTCACCCGAAGCCCTGAAGACGCAGGTACTCCCCGACTCAGAGCTCCCGGTGCCCGCAGTAGTGGCAGAAGCCGAGACGTCGGTAGCTTTGGCCTCAGGGGCAGACTCTTCGAAGACGAAGGAGGCTCGAACCTCACCAGCGTCAAGACCAGGCACCCCCACTGGGACCCCCAATAAGACCCCTTCCAGAACAGCACCTGGGGCCCTGACCTCGAAACCCCCACTTGCCCCCAAGCCAGGAACCACAGTGGCTTCAGGAGTGACTGCACGGGGTGCAGCAGGACAAGTGACAAATGGACATGGAGGTACAACATCAGCATCAGCAGGACAGACTCCTGAGGACCCTTCCGGGCCTGGCCCATGGCATCCCGGGGCATGTGAGGCTCCAGTCGCGGTGGTGAAGGTGACCCCAGCTCCTGAGCCTGCTGAAAACTCTCAAGACCTGGGCTCTACATCCAGCCTGGGACCTGGCATCTCAGGGCCTCGAGGTCAGGCCCCGGACACCCTGAGCTACTTGGACTCTTTGAGCCTCATGTCTGGAACCTTGGAGTCCTTGGCAGATGATGTGAGCTCCATGGGCTCAGAGATAAATGGGCTGGCCCTGCGCAAGACAGACTAAGTATGGCTTCCTTGGGGGCAGCCAGTACTCTGGAAGCCTAGCTAGAGAGCTCCATTCCTGTGGATGTGGCTCAGCAGCGGGAGCTCAAAGGGCTGGAGATGTTCAATAACTGGGATAAGTGGCTGTTGCAGCGTTTCCAGAAGGTGAAGCTGTGCTGCTGGAAGGGGATCCCCTTGTCCCTCAGAGCCAATGCCTGGCAATACCTGTCTAGGTATTCCAAGGAACTCCTGGAACAGAACCCAGGCAAATTTGAGGAGCTGGAACAGGCCCCTGGGGACCCCAAGTGGCTAGATATGATTGAAAAAGACCTGCACCACCAGTTCCCCTTCCATGAGATGTTTGCTGCTTGAGGGGGTCATGGGCAACAGGACCTGTACCAAATTCTGAAGGCATACACCTGAGGGCTACTGCCAGGCCCAGGCCCCAGTGGCTGCAGTGTTGCTCATGCACATGCCTGCTGAGCAAGCAAGCCTTTTGGTGCCTGGTGCGGATTTGTGACAAGTATCTTCCTGGTTACTACAGTGCAGGGCTGGAGGCCATTCAGCTGGATGGAGAAATCTTTTTTGCACTCTTGCGCCAGGCTTCCCCACTGGCACATCGGCACCTGCGGCAGCAGCGCATTGACCCTGTGCTCTACATGACAGCATGGTTCATGTGCGTCTTTGCCCGCACCCTGCCTTGGGCTTCAGTGCTCCACATCTGGGACATGTTTTTCTGTGAAGGTGTCAAGATCATCTTCCGGGTGGCCCTGGTCTTGCTGCGACACACACTAGGCTCGGTGGAGAAGCTGCACTCCTGCCAAGGCATGTATGAAACCATGGAGCAACTGTGCAACCTGCCCCAACCATGCATGCAAGAGGACTTCTTGGTACATGAGGTAACCACCCTCCCAGTGACAGAAGCACTAATTGAGTGGGAGAACACGGCCCAACTGAAGAAGTGGCGGGAAACCCGGGGAGAGCTGCAATATTGGCCTTCACGGAGACTACATGGCTCCTGGGCCATCCATGAAGAGCGCAGGCGGCAGCAGCCACCACTGGGCTCTTTCTCCAGCCTCCTCAGTCTCCCTGGCCTCAAGAGTTGAGGCTCCTGGGCATCTGGAGAGGCCCCCTTCCCACCTCCTCCTGCCTGCAGGCCCAGTGCTGGACCTCCTCCAGGGCCAGTAGTCACTGCTGAGGGACTGCACCCATCCCTTCCCTCACCTATGGCAACAGAACCCCTCTGGGCCCCAGCAAAGAAACCCGGCGGCAGGAGAAGGAGCGACAGAAACAAGAGAAAGAACGGGAGAAGGAGCGGCAGAGACAGGAGAAGGAGCGGGAGAGGCAGGAGGAGCGGCAGAAGTGGGAAAAAGAGCAAGAGAAAGAACAGCAAAAGCAGGAGAAGGAGCGGCAGAAGCAAGAGAAAGAGCAACAGAAGCAGGAGAAGGACAGGCAGAAGCAAGAGAAAAGGGCCAAGGCTGGAAGCTTTCGCTGCGCTGAAAGGCCGATGGGCCCCCAGCACCCCAGGAGGGTGGGGACAGGTCTTCAGCAGCTGAGCCCCGGCAGGACGCTTACTTTTGACCTCTGCCTGGGGCTGGACTGCATAGTCCCCCTTTTTTTCCCCCTCAGCCAAGAGAAGGCCTAGCCTGGGGTGCTTCCCCCAGCACCCTTGGCAGGTGTCCCTCTTTATGAGGAAAGTGGCTTGACTCCTCATCTCCTTGCCAGCTGCTGATCCCTACAAGCCAGGGCAGCCACAGTGCATGGGGCAGCCTTGACCAAGTTGGAGGCTCTTACCTCCAGTTAGGCCCAGCTGGGGTCTGTCACTCGTGCCGATTCCCTTTGGCGTCCCCTCCCAGGTGCTGTCCTGATTGGCCTCTTGTCACCACAGGGTGATATTGGCAATGCCAGTTGTCAGTTTGCAGATTCTTACACTCCCTCCTTTTACCCACAAGATGGGGCTGGGTTCCTTTTCCCTTCAGCTATGCCTGGTCTTCCCCACTCCTCATTCTACTTCTGGACATCTCTGTGTTGTAATTATGTACAGAGGACCGAGTTGGCACGGGGTGTGGGTGCTTGCTGTCTTTTGTCCTTCGATTCTCCTTCCACAGTGCTCCTGCACTCCAATTTATTTACGGGGACATGCACTGAGATAGGAAATGTCCCCTGCTTCCCCTCCCATCTTCATCCTGCTCTCCTTCCTTGCTCGCCATGCTTTGTGTTCTCAGTCCTCTTCTACTTTGAACCAGGACTCCCATCCTTCATCTTGTTCCCTTCCAACCTTCAAGCCTCTCTCTGAGTAAGGGGTCTTCCCTTGAGCTCCAGGGGGTGGAATACAGTGTTTACATTCTCTTCTGTCTCATCTCCCATCTCGTGCGTGCAATGCTTTGAGGAACCCAAAAGAGAACCTGCTGTTGTCCCTGGGAAAAAGAATGCTTTCATGTGGGCTGGAGCGGTAGCTCAGTGGTTTCGGTGCTTGCCTGGCAAGCACAAGGACCCAGGTTCAAACCCCAGCACCACATACACAACTGAGTGTTGGAGCAACTAAGGCCTTGTGAAAAACTGAAGTTGTTTCTCTCTTTCTCTATCTCTTTCATCCCTCTGTCTTTAAAAAAAAAAAAGAAAAAAAAAAAAAAGAATGCTTTCATGCTGTCCCAGAGGTTTCAATATGTTGTGTCCTCATTCTCATTCTCTTCGAAGAATTCCAAATTACTGTTCTCACGTCTTCTTGGATCCATTCTTCATTTAATAGGATGTTATTCAATCTCCACATATATGTGTGTTTTGTGCCATGGTTTTTGCTGCTAATTATTAGGATCATGGCATCATGGTCTGATAGAATACATGGAATACTATCTACTTTTTTATATTTGCTGAGATTTCCTTTATGAACTAGTATATGATCTATTTTGGAGAAGGATCCATGTGCTGCTGAGAAGAAAGTATACTCTGCCAATTTGGAGTGGATTATTCTGTAAATGTCTGTTAAGTCTGTTTGATTTATGGTGTTGTTTAGACTGGAGATCTCTTTATTGTTTCTTTGCTTTGATGATCTGTCTATTAGTGATAAAGAGTGTTAAAGTCTCCAAGTACTATTGTGTTGAGGTCCACAAGTGGTTTTATATCTTGGAGTATTTTTTCCACATAGTTGGGAGCATTGGTGTTTGGAGAGTATATATTTACTATGGTTATTTCCTCCTGTTGTATTGTTCCCTTTATTAGGATGTAGTGGCCTTCTTTATCTCTTTTGATTAATTTATGTTTGAAAGCCACTCTGTCAGACATAAGAATTACAACTCCAGCTTGCTTTCTTGGGCCATATGCCTGGTAGATATTTTTCCATCCTTTCACCCTTAATCTGTGAGTGTCACTGGCTGTAAGGTGGGTTTCCTGTAAGGAGTATATTGTTGGATTTTGTTTTTTTGTTTTTTTCAGGGCTGAGGACCCAACTCAGGGCCTTGCGTGTGCTAGGCAAGCGCTCTACCACTGAGCTAAATCCCCAACCCCTGGATTTTGTTTTTTGATCCAATCTGCTAGTCTGTGTCTTTTGATTGGTGCATTGAGACCATTCACATTTAGTATTAGAATTGTTAGGTGGTTGTGGTTCATATTCATTGTGTTTTATTAGTAAATTCTGTGATGTTTTAGTTGTCTGTTGATAGCCTGTACCTTTATTGAATTTCCTCTGATTGTGGGTTTTGAGGAATATTAGCTTGTACTTGTATCTGGAGTTTATCTTTGAGAATTCTTTGTAATGCTGGCTTTCTGTTCACGAATGCTGCAAGTTTGTTTTTATCATGAAAAGTTCTTATTCCCCTCTCAAATTTGAAACTGAGTTTTGCTGGGTATAGTATTCTTGGCTGCATGTTGTGTTCATTCAGGTGTTGAAAGATCTCCTTCCAAGACCATCTTGCTTCCAGAGTCTGAACTGAAAAGTCAGATGTGCTTCTGATTGGTTTGCCTCTGAATGTGATTTGGCATTTCTCCCTTGCTGCTTTCAATATTCTTTCCTTGATTTCCCTCTTGTACATTTTAAATATATTGTGCCTTTGTGTGCTTCTCATTTGATTAGGCCTATTGGGTGTCCTATAAACTTCCTGGATGAGGATATCTGACTCTGTTTTCATATGGGCAAAATTTTCTTTAGCAATTTCCATGAGAATATTCCTTATCCCATTTGTTTGTGTTTCAATTTCTTCCTGTATCCCAATTATTCTTACATTGTTTCTTCTCATTTCATCCCAGATATTTTAAAAAGTTCTGATCGTATTCTTTGAGTTTTTTTTTCCTTTTTTGTCATCTGTGTGCTCTAGCTTGCTCAGCCTGTCCTCATTGTCAGAAGTTCTTTCTTCAAGAGCTGAGTTTCTGTTTTCTATAGAAGTTAGTCTATTATTAAATTCTTCCATGGTTCCTCTCATGTCATTCACTAAAGATTTTAGCTCTGTTACTTCCTTTTTGAGTATGTCTATTTCTTTGATAATAGAGTTTTTCACCTTTTCTGTCTTCTCACTTAGTCCCTTCATTATATCTTCTTTTAGTTCATTGTTACTTTTAGTAATCAGATCATTGATAATATTTTTAAGGTTTTCATCTCGACCCCTATCCATGGCATCCGTTTTGGGGGAGTTTTGGGTTTGAGGTGAACCTCTCCTTGTTTGATTCTTCATTTTGAAGAGTTTCCTGTGGATCTCTGAATTGAGATTTTCTTAGGGGAAAGCAGGCAGTTCCCCAGGTGGTTTTTTCCTTGCTAGTCAAACAGTCAGATGAGCCACCAACTCTTTGATGATCACCTTCTTCCAGATGCTGTTTCTGCCTGGTCCTGGTGTTGCTCTGTCTTTTGGTCCCAGGATCAAGGTTGCAAATCTGAACCTACCAAAATGGAGACCTACCTTCCAGCAGGACTCAAACAGGCCCCAAAAGGAAAGCAGGGCGTCGGTAGGCAGGGGCTGCTCCAGAACCTCTAGTTTTTAATCCATGTACTTTGCTCTTCTTTAATATGTGATATAGGCTCACAGAATCAAAGCCCAGCTTGGTTTAAGGCTTCCAATATGAGCCCTTGAAGAAAAATTAAAATGAACAGACAAACCACAGACTGAGAGAAAAGACTTGAAAAACATATTGGGTAAAGGACTTATATCCCAAATATACAAATAACTCTTAAATTCAACAATAAGGGGGAGCTGGAGCGGTGGCTCAGCAGTTACGGCGCTTGCCTGGTATGCACAGGTATGCGAGTTCAAACCCCAGCACCACGTACACATGAAGTGTCAGGGCAACAAAAGCCACGTGAAAAACTAAATAAAATTGATTCTTTCTTTCTCTCTATCTCACTGTCCCTCTCTCTTTAAAAAAAAAAAAATTCAACAATAAGAAAACAACCCAGTCTAAAAATTATCTAAAGATCTGAAGAAACACGTCACTTAAAAAGATACACAGATAACAAGCATATGAAATGACATTCAACCTTAACATGTTAGGAAATTGCAAATTAAAACAACAGTAAGACACGACTGCACATATTGTTATAATGGCTATAATCCAAAACACCAAACAACTCTAAATACTGGCCACAATGTGGAACAACAGGAACCCTTTTTCATTGCTGGTGGGAATGCAAAATAGTATAATCATTTTGGAAGCCAGTCAGGCAGATGTTTACAAGCTAAATGTAGTCTTACGATATGATCTAGCAGTCATGCTCATAGATATTTACCTGAATGAGTGGAAAACTTATGTCTATACTAAAATTTGTACATGTTTATCATATCTTTATTCATATTTTCCCCAAACCAGAATCAACCAAGATGTCCTTCAAAAGGTAAACCAGTAAACAAAATGGGTATAATCACTCAATGGAATATTATTTAGCAATAAAAAGAAACAATCTTTTCAGAGAGGGAAAGAAGGGCTGAGGAGTGATGTTAATGAAGTTACATAGTGTTATGCACAATGTATACTTGCACACAATGTAACAAATCCCAGCATTATGTACAACTGTAATGAGCCAATTAAAAACAAAGAAAAAAAATGAACTGTCAAGCCATAAAGAGAGACATGGAGGAAACTTAAATTTGCATTGCAATCTGAAAAGGCAACATGCTGTATGATTCCAACTGATAACATTCTGGAAAAGACAAAACTGTGGAGACATTATAGTTGCCAGAGGTTCAAAGAAAATGGGGAAAAGTTTGGAAAGGTAGAACACAAGAAATTATGAAGGCAATGAAACTCTTCTGTGATACTATAATGGTAGGTCCATGAACATTATGCATTTGTCAAAACCCATAAAACTATAATACAGAATAGACCCTAATGTATAGACTTGAGTTAATATATCAATATCGGTCCATCAAATCTACCACACTGTTGTAAGATGTTAATAGAGGATATGTGGTCATTCTGTACTATCTGCTCAATTTTCTGTAAACATAACACTGCTTGAGAGATACAATCTATTAATTTAAAAATATTTTAAAGATAATAGAAGAATAAAGGAAGTTTCTTCCATAATCTTGGTACTTGAGGTTATTATTACAGATCAGGTGCTGTGGTTCATGCCTGTCATTCCAGCTACTCAGGAGGCTGAGACAGGAGGATCAAAAGTTAGAGGCCAGCCTGGGTAGTTTAGCCAGACCCTGTCTCAAAAAAGAAAAACAATGCTGGGCATGGGGGCACACCTATAATCCCAGTGGCTCAGGAGCCTGATGAAAGCCAACCTCAGCAACTTGGCAAGGCCCTAAGCAACTTACAAGATTATGTGTCAAAATAAAATACAAAAAGGGGTGGGGATGTGGCGCAGTGGTTAAGTGCCACTGAGTCCAATCCCTGGTACAAAAAAAGAAAAGGAAAAGGGCTGAGGATGTAGTTCAGTGGTAGAGTGTCCCTGAGTTCAATCCCCAGTATTAAAAAATAAAATAAAAAGATAACTATAAGATATTGGTATAAATATTCCTGGAGATTTTCTGTTTATATTTATGCACATACATTATATACACACTGCTACTTATCTTTCTAATAAAAATAGAATTGTAGACTATTAACTATACACAAACTGTTTATAATTTTCACAACAGTCCCAAAGGTTATTATTTCCATTTTATAGACGAAGTAATTGGATTCTTTAATGGCTAAACCAGATTCATTCCTCAATATATTTTGCTCCAAAGTATAAACTTGTACCTCTTTGACTTTATCAACAACTACAAAGCAAAATATAATACATACCTTTTCTCTTTCTTTCACATATTTACCCTTTGTAAGATATGTCACTCTTTTATGCTGCCTTCATACAACAACTATCATTTCATATGGTGGTGTAGTTCCTTAACTCTGTGTACTAGTACTTTGTATAGAATCCTTACCTATTGAATAGGAATTGTTCACCCAACTCCTTTTTGCTCCAGGGAACTGTACTAAAAAGCAAACAATGAGAGTGGTATAGCTGGTCATGGTGGTGCACTCCTATAATCCCACACCTAGGAGGCTGAGGCAGGAGGATCATAAATTCAAGGCCAGGGCTGGAGCGGTGGCTCAGTGGTTACTGTGCTTGCCCGGCATGCACAAGTACACAGGTTCAAACCCCAGCAACCCACGTACACAACTAAGTGTCAAAGCAACTTAAGCCATGTGAAAAACTCAATAAAAATTGATTCTCTCTGTCTCTCTTTTTCACTGTCCTTCTCTCTTTAAAAAATAAAAAAAAATATGTTAAAAAAAAAAAGTTCAAGGCCAGCCTCAGCAACTTAAACCCTATCTGAAAATAAAAAGAACCACACACACACAAAAAAAAAAAAGAAAGAAAGAAAGAAAGAAAGGAACTGGCATTATTTGGCTTCTAGTCTCCTGTATAAGAGGTTCTCAAAATTTAGGGATTCAGGAATATTGTTTTCATCTAAAAAGCCTGAGGCTATAGTGGTTGAAGAGAAGGGAAAAGATGAAGAAAAGTGAATTTATGTGGCTTCCCAGGTACAGAAGGAGCAACCAGTGAGTTCACTGGAGACAGCTTGACTACCCAGAAGGGATGATATCATTCAGGAGCATTCACTGAATTGATAGCAACCAGTGCAACCAGTACCTGTTGTGACTAGCTGACTGTCTAGGGAAACTTTAAGGCAAACCCTGTACCTTCTCTCAACATCCACAGGGGATACTCTGAGACTCCGAACTATTCTGGAAGCAATACAGAAGCACATCCATTCTTCCTCCCTCATCTTCAAACTGGCCCAAGATGCATTCAAGATTGCTACTCCCACAGACAGTGGTACAGACAGCACCTTGCTCAACGTAGCCCTGGAGCTAGGGTTACAGGTATGGTGTAGGAGTGGGCTGTCCCCACTTTAGATTTCTGGTATAGTGACAATTGGAAGAAGATAAGATCCTCAGGGGGCTAAATGTAGACTAAGCCTGGATCTTTATCCCCAGAATACAAGTTCTAAGCTACACATAAGGTAAATTGGACTCCATTTTTAAGTTAAGGCCAGAAGTAGAATAGCTTTAGGCTCCATAGGATCTCCACCTTCTCCCCACCTCTCCATTCCTCCAAGTTGGGCCAAGTATAAGAATTTTCTTTGTTACATATGGGTCATTAAAGAAGCCTCCTATCTAATTAGAAAGAGGGGTCAAACAAATTAAACTTGTCCATTCTTACCAGGGGAAAGGCCACTGTTTAAGGCACAAAATAACATTTATTACATAAATGAATATAAGAGGAAATGGGGAGAAAATGGTCATAGTTAAGCTTAGCAAACTGGATATGCCTCTTTTATGCCCAGGTGATGCGGATGACTTTATCAACCCTTAACTGGAGGCGCAGGGAAATGGTACGATGGTTAGTGACCTGTGCTACAGAAGTGGGTGAGTCTCCCACCTCCCTCTACCCCCAGGGAAATTTCTAGTGCCCCCCAGGAAGCTCATAGGCCCAACTCTTGGGATGGGATGACGAATCCTTAGAGCTGTCATACACGTAGCCTAGGAAAGGATGAGGCTGCTGGTAGGAGAAGACAGCTTCTGTTTTCATCCAGCCCAAGCTCTGCCCTCACCAATGGGACCATATCCTGATGTCAGCAGCACTTTAATCCTTTGTTCAGAGATGGATCTGAAATAATGAATTTTCAGCCCCCAATACTCAAGGGTTCCCTTAGGTAGCAGGCCCAGTGTTTGGTCCCAGTCACTTCCATGCTTCTGAGAAACCCCAAACAACTTGGAGGCTTGGGACCCCTTCTAGACCCCAAAGCCCCAGCACAAGACTACCCCCAGCACCTCCATTTCAGACCCCCCACTGTCTTGGGGCTAGCAAACCACAGTCTCTGTTGGTCTATCCTAGTGAGGGGTTAAGAGCACTGCAGAGAACTTTATAACTCTAACCTGAGCAAGGAAGGGATGGGAAGAGACCCCAACCAGGGTCTGGCCATCTGGGATGTTCCCCTTGCCCTGGTTTGCCTCAGATCATCTCAAGGCTGCTGTGGAGGAGGGAGAACTCATCTCTGCAGGCCAAGTTCAGACCCCAAATGGTAATCTGGGCAGACCTGCATCGGGACCTGGATGGCCACTGCTGAGCTCAGGCTCTCCCTGACAGGTGTGCGGGCCCTGGTGAGCATCTTGCAGAGCTGGTACACACTCTTCACCCCCACCGAGGCTACTAGTATTGTAGCTGCTACAGCTGTATCACATACCACTATCCTGCGCCTCAGTCTTGATTACCCACAGCGGGAGGAACTGGCTAGTTGTGCTCGCACACTGGCCCTACAGTGTGCTATGAAGGATCCACAGAGTTGTGCCCTGTCAGCCCTCACACTCTGTGAGAAAGACCACATCGCATTTGAGGCAGCCTACCAAATTGCTATTGATGCTGCCGCTGGTGGTATGACCCATTCACAGCTGTTCACCATTGCCCGCTACATGGAGCTCCGTGGCTACCCGCTGCGTGCCTTCAAGCTGGCCTCACTGGCCATGAGCCATCTTAACCTGGCCTACAACCAGGACACCCACCCAGCCATCAATGATGTGCTCTGGGCTTGTGCCCTCAGCCACTCTCTGGGCAAGAATGAGTTGGCAGCTCTCATCCCCCTGGTGGTGAAGAGTGTGCACTGTGCCACAGTGCTTTCAGACATCCTGCGGCGCTGCACAGTGACTGCACCTGGCCTGGCTGGCATCCCAGGCCGCCGCAGCTCTGGAAAGCTCATGTCGACTGATAAAGCTCCATTGCGTCAGCTGCTGGATGCCACCATCAATGCCTATATCAACACTACACACTCACGCCTGACACATATCAGCCCTCGCCACTATGGAGAGTTCATTGAGTTTCTGAGCAAGGCTCGGGAGACCTTCCTGCTGCCCCAGGATGGCCACTTGCAGTTTGCCCAGTTCATTGACAACCTCAAACAGATTTATAAAGGCAAGAAGAAGCTGATGCTGCTGGTTCGAGAGCGCTTTGGCTGAGAAAGCTTACTGCCAAGGCAGCCTGGGCACCTGGGTACCATCAAGTCAGGCCAAGGACACTGAGGCATTTGTTTACCCTGAGAGGACTCTGAGCACCTGTGGCTGAGGCCAAGGACCACAGGGCTAAGGTTAGAGAGAGTCCAACTCTAACCAATATTTCTGCCTTGGCAAACTTCTCACTCTAGCCCACTGTTCCTGGAGGAGCTGGGCCCTGCAGATCGATCAGAAGTCCCACAACATGCCACCTCACGCCCCTATATCCTGCGTGTCCTGGGCATTGGCCCTCTCTCCCTTGGCAAACACAGACACTGTTCCGTCTCAGGGATTGCTTAACCAGAGAAACAGAAGCATTTATGGTACTGTAAATACTATAGTATATGTGTTGCCAATTATTGTAAAGTTGTAACTATTTATAATTCTTGTTCTGATTTGATGGGCACTTAAAGTGTGCTGTGGGTGGAAGGATAGGCTTGTATTCTGAGGAGACTCACAACCATTTCTCAGGTTTCCCTTGCAGAGTGTATGCTGTTGGCAGTGGATAAGTAGGGACGGTAGGGAAAAAAGCAGCCAGTTAAAATAAATCCCAAGTCTCGTCTATGCAGAAACCCCAACCTGCAGACAGGGCATCTGTAGTCCAGTGGTGGGTGAGGGACAGAGGCCAAGACTGGACTTAAGACTTTTTATATGAGGACACTGAAGCTCCTGCTCCTGCCTCACACAGCCTCTCCAGGAACCTGCTGATAACAAGTACAAGGAGAAGATGAAGGTCTGGGAAGCTGCTGAGCTCATAATATTCATCTACTCTGGTCACCTTTATGTTAGAGAGTATCTGGTTTATCTCCAGTGCTGTACATGGGCATATATCTGTATAGCCAAGTACATGTGCCTATGTACATAGATATACATGTGCCTGTGTCAATTCTGTATGTGATGTGTGTGTTGAACTGTGGGTTTGTATTCACTATCTCATTTGTGTATGTGCGAGAATACAAAACTAAGTGCACTCATGTTTGCATGTTTAATGTATGTGTGCATCTGGGCACATGTGAGTATGTGTGTATAAATGACTGTTGTGTATGTCTGCAATCCATGGATCTCTGTGTCTTGATGTGTATGAACGAGTTATTTCTACATGTAGGTATGTCCATGTACTCATGTTTGAAGATCTCCATGAATGTGTCCATTCTCTTTCTGCCAGATCTCTCTCCTCCATTCCTCTCAGTCTCTCTCAACAGCTGAAACATTTGTTCCCATCTCTGTGCTCCTCCTTTCATCATACTTTCTCGACAAACAAGCTTCTAAGCATCAGTGTCCCTCTGCCCTAAGATTGGCTACTTCAGCTCTACAGTTCTCATCCATACTTGCTTTTTTCCCCCTGCCTTTCTACCTCAAGCTTCCTCTGCCTGCTTTTATAATAGTCCCAGTGGTCACTGATTTAGAGACTGAAGCTGGTATCCCTTGGCCTGTCCCTTTCCCACCAAGTGGGCAACCCCTATCTTAGCCCTAATTGACCTCCAGTGTATCATGTTCCTGCTACCTTCCTGACCCCTGTATTCAGCCTGGAGTCATTATAGGAGGTAGCAAGGGCATTCAGAAGAGTCAATTGGATACCAGTGTCTTGGGTGTTTACTGAGTTGTGGTGGGGTTTGATAGGGAATGGGTGGTATAGCTAGAGTGTGAACTAAGAACCTGTCTGCTTTACTTTTATTTTCCTCTTGGAAAACTGTTTATGTCATCTTTTTCATTCCAAACTGACCAGAAACTTGTATTTGCCGTTTGTGGCTCCTGAAGTCTTGCTATCCAGCCAAGGGCCCTTATAACATCTCAGCCCAATGGGTTGGTAAAAAAGAGAAGCCACTCCCATTTCTGTATCACGACTGCCCTTTTTTAGCAAGTGTGTGAATTCACAGTGCTTTTCTATGAATAAATCATGGATCACAGAAAAGATCATTTTTCTAAAAGCAGAAATTGTGTTCTTTCAATAAATGAAGCTCTTCTCTGCTTCTGCATTGTTCTGGGTGGAACAGGGAACTGTTTGGGCCTATAGGGATGTAGAAAATGACAAATGAAGAATTTTCTACTACACCAGACTCCTCTCCAGAGTTAATAGCCACCTCAGAGGCTTGTCCTCAGAGGTGTCCCCAAGATGAGCAGAATCCCAAGATCCTGAGAAAATTAAAGGGTATGCTCAGAATATAATGCAGAGCAACACCTCAGTGTCAGAGGGCCCTTTAGTTTCAGAGACCTTGCCTTAGTGATGGACTAGTCTAGTCTAAGGCTTCAATCCCAAACAATTTAGGTTTGAGTCTTTATGTCTTCCCCATCATTTGGTATCAAAGCTAAAAGGTCCTTAGCTTCTCCCTGCTTACCTAGATTACATCTTTCTTTCTAGGACTCCCAGGACAGCCACTTCAGTGCCCCTCTTTGATCTATATTCCCTTTCCTCCCCAGACACAAAGCCTATCAACATGGCCTTTGTATGCTGTGAGGACTCTACCCCTTTCTCTGCAGATATCTTGGCCTAACTGCTAGCAAGCTTTATCAACGCCCAGTAACTCTGGGGCTTAGATATCTGAGGGCATGATGGTAGTAGAACCCTGACTTTTAAATGCTATATGTTCACTGATATCTGAGCCCTGAGATTTGTGGGAGAGGATACAGAGGAGGTCCCAGGGAATGAGTGCAGGCTTAAGAAAGAACTGAAGATAAGAGCACAAATCTTTCACAAACAAAACCACATACTAGAGTCCAAATCTGGAACTTTTATTCTCCTGAAAACAATCATCTGTATACTTGAGGGGAAAGATGTATGCTTAGTTCTGTCGAAGTAGACGTGAATGTCTATGCACAGCATCCACAAAGGCCCCTACATGTTCTGGGTCCATGTCAGGGTAAAGCCCATGGCCTAGGTTGGCAATGTAGTGTTGTGGCCCAAAGTCATCAAGCATCTGCTTCACCAATTGCCCAATCTCCTCCTGGGGAACCAAAATGACATTGACTATAGAGGAAGTCAGTAAACCTTTGTCCTCTCTATGCATAATAGTGATGTACACACATGTGTAGACATGCTTTTATTAAGTTTTATTAAATCAACAAAATTTATCAGATGCTTCATATGGCCCAGACACTAAGAAAAATACACATGAACAACAGTAAAAATTCCTGCCTTCCTAGGGCTTACATTGTGTGTATGGAGTAGAAGAGAGAGACAAATAGACATAATGAGTCAGATACATAGTGACATACCCATATCCATAGCCATGTGAGTGCAGATACTAATATTGTACCCATAGAGACCCTGGTTGTTACCTTAGATGCATACAGGGCACAGGGATCCAGGTTGCCCTGTAGGGTCACCATCTTCCCCACACGCTCCCTAGAAGCAGAGCCAGTACCACATTCTCGTGATGCATACTTTGCAGCTGTACCCTATCCCAACTCCAAGCCCCACCTTAACCTCAAGGATCCACACCTCCATCACTCACCGAACTTTCTTTGGGGCCACAGTCCAGTCAAGCCCAACCACCTCATAGCCAGCCTGGGCCAGCTCCTCCAGAGCAAAATGCCCATCCTTAGCAAAGATGATCTGGAGGGAAAAGCAGATCTCTGACTATATAGGGCCTTGCTATGCCCACTAACCTTTCTTGGTTGCACTTCTGCTGCCCTCCTGTGGTCACTTCAATCCATGCAGGACTTACTCTGAAAGCTTTATTCAACCTGTCCCAATCCTCACCATAGGCACTGGTGCCAGGCCTGTCTCCTGAAGTCTGGCTTTCACTCGCTTGGCCACATCACGAATATAGGGCAGTGCAAACTTGTTGAAGAGCTGTGGGCTAAGATGCCCTGCATGGGACTCAAAGAGCTGCAATGCCTACAGTCAGAGAATGGTAAAGAAAAATACATAACACCTCAGGCCTCACATACAGAATGTGCCCTAATTTCCCAAGTGGCTTTAAGCCCTGATACTGCCTGAGCCTGTAAGTCCAGTTCCAGTCAAAAAGTTCTGCCTTCTCCTCCAGATCCCAATACTAGCTTTGGTCTTTGAATGCTTGGAGTATTAAGCCCCCACCCCTACTCCAAGGTCAGGATGGACTTGGCTGCTCCACTCAGATCAAGGCCAAGTTAAGATCCCTGCCTTCTCCAATTCAGGAGACCATGGTATCTGGTTCTTATTGTCCAAGACCCCGCCTATTGTTTCTCCCTCAGGACTCACCTGGGCACCAGCAGCCACTTGTCCTACTAGATATGGGACCAGAGCATCTGTGAGGATGCGAAGCAGCTTGTGACTGGCCTGAGGTCTTTGGTAAAGCCAGCGCTTGGACTGAGCCATTGTACTTGAGCTGCCACCTTCAACCATGTATGTCATCAGGGTCCACTACAGAAGGATATAGAGATGTCACAATGCAGAAGTCAGACTGACACCTCCTTCCCTTGTCAATACCAGATCTGCCAGAGTGATCTCATGTCCCAGTCCCTGCTCTTCCCATATTACCGGGGCACCAGCAAAGCCAATCAGTGGCACACGCCCCGCCAGCTGTTGTCGGGTAAGAGTGATAGCCTGGAACACATAGTTCAGCTCAGAGGCCACTGCTGCTGGATCCCGTAGACGTTCTAAGTCCCGCTCTTCTCTTAATGGCTCTGGAAAACTGGGTCCTTTGCCAGGTTCCATGGTCACCTCCAAGCCCAGTGCCTAGAGAGAGATAAAATATCTGGGTCCCAGCCTGGTGCAGTTAAGCACACCTGTAATCCCAGCAACTTGGGGGGCTGAAACAGGAGGATTTCAAGTTTGAGGCCAGCCTCAGCAATTTAGCAAGGCTTTCAGGAGCTTATTGAGATCCTGTCTCAAAAAAAAAAAAGGGGGGGGGATGTAGCTCAGTGGTAAAAACTGGTTAAATTCCCAATGCCAAAAATAATAAAAACCTAACCTGGAACTCTAGGAAAAAATGTTCTGTTCAGCCCATGCCAGTAGGAAAGGAAATGGGAGAATAAAACAGCCAAATTCACATCTCTTTCAGCCTTAGTTTTTCCCTCTATCCAATCAGGCTATGTGCTTATTCTGAAACTTGGCAGGACTAATAAAATTTCCAAGGAATCCTTTCGCCCTTTTGTTTTTAACACAGTCTAGGGTTAGGTTTGAGTGGGTACCTGGGGAACAACAAGGATGTCCGAGAAGATGATGGCAGCATCCAGGGGGAACCTGCGCAGTGGCTGTAGGGAACAGATAAAAGTTGCTAGGTGGCAAGCTTGAGGGCGTAAGTCCCTCCTTTTTGTGGACCCCTCACCTGCAGAGTCAGCTCACAACAGGCCTCAGGAGAGCGACAGGTGCTGAAAAAGTCCTGAGTAGCCCTGGTTTTCCTAAATTCTGCAAAGAGAAGGAAGACAGACCTCAACCTTGAGGCCCTCTAGCTCTACATACACACACAGTTTATCTAGACTTCTGGGCCCTGACCCTGACCTGGTAAGTAGCGGCCTGCCTGCCTCATGCACCAAACGGGAGTGTAGTCTGTTTCCTCTCCCCAGGCTGCTCGCAGGAACGTGTCATTCTTCAGCTCCGGAAAAGTCTGCGATCTAGTGATCAGGTCGGGTTGTGGGTAGGTGTCAGTATGCTAGGCTGGTGAAGGCAC
>PVKS010002123.1:94894-124255 GCA_004027875.1 Aplodontia rufa
GCGGGGTATGAAAGTCCAGTAAGAATAGTTTTGGAGGAAAGGTGTCACTGGACTGATGAATCTCGGGAACGCGGTCGCCGGTGTGCTAGTTCCAGATCCCCACACTGGAAAATAGTCAAAAGAGGATCGAAGTAGACAGTCCCAGAATAGAGATCCTAGTTAGAAGTACTGGTGCATTCCCTGAAAAAATCTGGAGGACGCAGTCCGACAAGGTGGTCCCCGAAAGTAAGGTCTCAAGAATCCCATGGTTGGGAGGATTCGGGATCCAAGTGATTGGGGTTCGCATTGGGAGAGCGCCAGAAAAATGAGGGCATGGGGGGAGATTCCTGAGTTGGAAGACAGGGCAGAAGTACCGCTAGACACACCGCGTGCAGCAGAGAACTCACCCCAACCCGTTCGCCTCCATGGTAAACAGTAACTGAGCGTAATCAACTTGAACCTGAAAATAAGCCTGCTCCCAGTCCAGGCTCCGCCCCTTCCTGGAGTGAACCAAGGGCGTCGCCATGTTGAGAGTCACGTGAAGGGACTCCACTGACAGCTCTGGGGCTGCCTCGGCTGCTGCCGGTAGGACCCCAACCACTTTTCACCGTAAAGTCCATTGTAGCGACGCAACAACAAAACAACAAAAGCTCAAAAGAAAAGTACATTTTAGGGCGGCATGAGGAATTTGTTCTCAAGTGAAGATCTCGGCGGTTACCGTGCTGAGCAAGACAGCCTCTGCCTTTAAGGACAATGTGTTCTTCCAGTCTAATGGGAAAACAAATTGGCAATCGCATTGAAGTGAATAATAATTGTAAATACCTGAGATTAGGAATTAAAGCCAAATTCAATCCGGAATGACTCAAGCCTCCTTTCTGTGGCCGGGGAAGGAGTCATTCTCCCAAAGATGTTAGTTACACCATTCATAAGACAGGGAGTCTGACAGACACTGCAAGATTCCTCTGGCTGTGATATGACTGCTCGGGGTCGGGGCCGTAAAAATAGGAGCACAAAAAGACTGGAGCTTGGAGAGGGAAGCCTTGTAGTGATTTAGTATAGAGAGGACTGTGGCTTGAACCAGGATAATCTCTTTGTAAATAAAATGGTAATAGCAATGGAGATGGAGAGAGGGAGACTGATCAGGTGGAAACCACTAATCTTGGGTCTGGCTGGCTGGGAGAGGTAACGCAGAAGTAGGTGTAAAAGCGTTGAGTATTAGAGTATACAGGATAATACGGCAGAAGTGGAGGATGCGCTTAGTCTGGAACTTGCGACGTAGGTTGGCCGAAGGCGGAGCAGGGCGTGGTGGGAAGCTCTGCCTGGGGTCGCGGCTGCTGCTCCCCAGGCAGAATTACCCCTAGTCTTCCTCAGCTAGTTCACCATGGCGGGCCCTGGCCTGGGCGCTGCGCTAGAGTCCCCGCGGCAGCTGCTGGGCCGCGTGCGCTTCCTGGCGGAGGCAGCACGGAGCCTCCGCGCCGGGCGACCGCTGCCGGCAGCTCTGGCTTTCGTGCCGCGAGAAGTGCTGTACAAGCTTTACAAGGACCCAGCAGGACCGTCACGAGTGCTGCTGCCGGTGTGGGAAGCGGAGGGCCTGGGGTTGCGTGTGGGTGCCGCGGGCCCGTCCCCGGGTACGGGTTCCGGGCCACTTCGCGCCGCCCGCGACAGCATCGAGCTTCGGCGCGGTGCCTGCGTGCGCACCACTGGCGAGGAGCTATGCAACGGCCATGGCCTCTGGGTAAAGCTGACCAAGGTAAGCTCTGGCCTACCCGGGACTCCTTAAAAGACCTTGAGTCCAGGAAAGACCCTGGCTGGAATTGCGTTTGGTGCCCTATACCCTGGGCTGGGCAGGGCGAGCAGCGGAGCAGTTCCGTGATAACTGCCCCCATCTGGCGGCCCCTGCAGGAGCAGCTAGCAGAACACCTGGGTGACTGCGGGCTGGACGAAGGCTGGCTGCTGGTGTGCCGCCCAGCGGAGGGCGGGGCCCGTCTTGTACCCATCGACACTTCCGACCACCTCCAGCGGCAGCAACAGCTCTTTGGTGTGGACTACAGGCCGGTGCTCAGGTCCTGCACTTGAAAGGGCAGGGCTTTCTGTCAGATGGTGGGGCACGGAGAGGCTGGGAACATCACCAACACGCCAGGGTGTGAATTAGGGGTGGGGGAAGATTTCGAAGCGGGGGGTAGCATTAAGAGCAGGAAGGGATGGGACCTGAAGATAGTTGGCATAGAGCTTTGGGAGGCAAGGAGCTAGAGCTCTAGAGGAGGTTCCAGGTCCTGCTGTTGATCCCCTGCTACCCATTGATGCCTCCCCACCCCCCAACTCTATACCCACAGGTGGGAACAGGTGGTGGACCTGACATACTCACATCGCCTGGGGTCAAGGCCTCAGCCAGCAGAGGCATACACAGAAGCTGTGCAAAGGCTACTGTGAGTAAGCTATACTGGGTGGGGAGGAGGGAGCTCCGAGTGTGGGCCCAACCTAATTAGGGGCTTGGGGTTGCTTAGCTATGTGCCCCCAACATGGACCTACGAGTGCGATGAGGACCTGATCCACTTCTTGTATGACCACCTGGGCAAGGAGGATGAGAACCTGGGTAGCGTGAAGCAGTATGTGGAGAGCATAGACGTTTCTTCCTACACGGTGGGTGCTGGGACTCCTCTCTCCTGAGGCAATATGTAGTCACATCCCTCAAGGTTAGATCCAGAATTCCTACCCCCAAACCAAGACCACACACAGTCCAGCCTCCCATCTTGGAAGTCCTGAAAACCCCTAGGCACCCTCCTACCTTGCCCTACCTCTATCCTCACCCCATATCAGTTGTCCTTTTAGCCCAACTCTTCTATGCTTTCTGTCTTCTGCTCCCTGTCCCAAAGCACATACACGAGTGCAGAAGTGAGAGTAACTGCTGATCCTACCACTCTGTCTCTCCCTAGGAGGAATTCAATGTGTCTTGCCTGACAGACAGCAATGCAGATACCTACTGGGAGAGCGATGGATCCCAGTGCCAGCACTGGGTACGGCTTACCATGAAGAAGGGCACCATTGTCAAGTGAGTGGGCTCTGAGCAGGACAGGGTGGGTGAGCCATGTGCTTATTGGTACACAGAGACTCAGATGCACACTCTGACTCCTTAGGAAGCTGCTACTCACAGTGGATACCACGGATGACAACTTCATGCCTAAGCGGGTAGTGGTCTATGGTGGCGAAGGGGATAATCTGAAGAAATTGAGTGACGTGAGCATTGACGAGTGAGCAAGCTGGCCTGGGGTATAAGAGGTGGGATGTGATCTTAGCAAAGGACCTGGCCCAGCTTGGATGCTTAAATTTGAGTAGGACCCCAGCAATCCCTAAGACCTAATGCAGGGGGTATCTGAAGTGCTTCACACCCATCTCCTCAGGACCCTGATCGGGGATGTCTGTGTCTTGGAGGACATGACAGTCCACCTCCCAATCATCGAGATCCGCATCGTCGAGTGCCGAGGTGGGGCTAAAGGCTATAAGGGAAAAGGGCTGGGGACAATATTGACCAAATTATATTCTTATATCATATGTATGTATGAACATGTAACAAAAAATCCCACTATTATGTCTGATTATAATGCACCAATTTTTTTTAAATGTGTTTTAAAAAAATAGAAGAAGAAGGGAAAGGGAGCCCCAGGATGTAGATGGAGGCAGGCTGATAGTGAGTGTGGAAAGAGGGGGATGGGCCCAGAAGATGAAGATGATGATTGGTCTAACTCCAGGATTTGGGCCTGAGCCAGTTGAGAGGTGTCATATACACCTATGGCCTTAAGGCCATAAAGGTGGTTGAGTTCACCTGGAAGAGAAACTGAGTTCAGACACTTAGGCCTTCCAACATTATAGAGTCAGACAGAGGAGCCAACAAAGAACCAGGTGATAGAAAAGGACCCCAAAAGTCCCACGTCCTAGGGACCAAGGATGACAAAAGGCTGAGCATTAAAGAGCCATTCCCTGGCCTGAAGACCAAGAAGGCAGCAAGTACAGTAAATGACCTAACTCTGACCCCTTCCCCAGATGATGGTATTGATGTTCGTCTTCGAGGAGTAAAGATCAAGTCATCTAGACAACGGGAACTAGGGTTGAACGCAGACCTCTTCCAGCCAGCCAGTCTGGTGCGATATCCACGCCTAGAAGGCACTGATCCAGAAGTTCTATACCGCAGAGCTGTCCTTTTGCAGAGGTGACTGTTCCTAGGCCTGCAGGCCATTCCCTGAGCCTCGGGTGTCTGTGTGCACAGGGCCCTAAGGTCTTACGGTATAAGCTATTCTGCTTTAAGTGTCAGAGGAGCACCTGGCCCTACTTTCTGTCCCAGTGTGTTAGGGAGTTGAGGGTCTTACATTTGTGCCAAACTCTTTAACTGCAATTATCTTTATCCACCACCCAGATTCATTAAGATTCTAGACAGTGTCCTGCACCACCTTGTACCTGCATGGGACCATACACTGGGCACCTTCAATGAGATTAAGGTAAGCCCGGCACATTCAGTGCTGGTCTGGTTGGTGGGCTCCCCCTTTCTGCTCTTGTAGTTTTCATTCTTCAGCAGGATTCCTAAAACCTATAGTAGGGCTGGATCTTTACTGGTTTGGGGAATCAAGAAAGCCAGACACAAATAATCAAAATTTAAGTGTCTGGAGGGCTTTCCCCAGATGAGCCTGTGGAATGTGCATGGGCTAGGAAGGAGAGGTGACACCATGGGCAGGGCAGCTTGTAGGAAATGTACATACTTGTGCTACCAGCAGCTCCATATGACTTGAGAAAAGGATGCAAGTAGGTGTGAGTATGACATGGGGATGAGGCTGGGGGCTGGGCAGGATGCAGGACCTGGTAGCTGAAGGCCCTGAGGGCCAGGCTGTGAAGTAAGGACTTTTCCCCAAGTCTGTGGAGCCATTGGAAAAGGATTAAGTAAGATAATGACAATGTTAGATTTTGTTTGTTTGTTTGTTTGTTTTAGAAAGCTCCCCCTGGTGGCTAGACCAAGGAAGGGACTGGAGGCAAGGACAGGGGATGGACTAGGCTTGGAATAGAATGGTGAAATTGAGTCCAGGGATAGAGGAAGGTTCCAGAGCCTGGAGAGAAGCTAACTGCCTGTTGATCCTGTTCTGGCCACTTCTCACCAGCAAGTGAAGCAGTTCCTACTGCTGTCACGCCAGCGGCCCAGCCTAGTGGCCCAGTGCCTGCGTGACTCAGAGAGCAGCAAGCCCAGCTTCATGCCACGCCTGTACATCAATCGCCGCCTTGCCATGGAACACCGTGCCTGCCCATCTCGGGACCCTGCCTGCAAGAATGCAGTCTTCACCCAGGTCTGGACCACTGGGGTTGGAATGAAGGAGGATCAGTAAAAGGCCTCGGGGACTGACCCAAGAGGGACCTGAGCAGACCTGACCCAAGAGGGACCCAAGAGGGACCTAGGCCTTGATACCGACAACTCCCTCCAATCCCTACAAGTCCTTCCACTTTACCTGTCCCCAGGTTTATGAAGGCCTCAAACCCTCTGACAAGTATGAAAAGCCCCTGGACTACAGGTATGGCATGCGGGTAAGGGACTTGGTCAGGGCACTGTGCACACATACACCCACACTGTTCCTGGCACCCCTCAATCATCACTCTGTAGCCCTTCTACTACCTCATGTCTAGACTGCTAAATCGTGACCCAGTGTGGTAACAGAGATCTACTCCTACTTACAGGTGGCCCATGCGCTACGACCAGTGGTGGGAATGTAAATTCATTGCAGAAGGCATCATTGACCAAGGTGAGGCCCTGCAGGAGGATGACAAGAGTCCTGTTTATTGCCTTATTAGAGTACTAGAGGCTTCTGGGGTCACCAGCTAATGAAGATAGGAAGCCTGTTTATAAATACATTCTGGGGGCTGGAATCTTGTGTGCCCAGCTAAGAGCATCTGTCATTTCAGGGGGTGGTTTCCGGGACAGCCTGGCAGATATGTCAGAGGAGCTGTGCCCTAGCTCTGCTGACACCCCTGTGCCTCTGCCCTTCTTTGTACGCACAGCCAACCAGGTAATCTCCCACCCCCATACTCCACCTTCTGTTTCTGCTATTCCATCTCCGCAAGCCTCTCAGGTGCCAGAATGAACTAGAGAGGGTAGAAGAGGGATTGAGCTGCCCAGGAAAGCTTTTGGGCAGTCAGGGAGGGAGAGGGGAAGCCTTTGTACATTCAAAGGGGTCATGCAGGGACCCCAGTGGAAGATTTTGGCGGAACTCTTTGGGGAGTTTGGGGCAGTAAAGTGGGCTCCAGTCTGTACCATGATGATAGTTCTGTCTCTGGGGTAGGGCAATGGCACTGGTGAGGCCCGGGACATGTATGTGCCCAATCCATCCTGCCGAGACTTTGCCAAGTATGAGTGGATCGGACAGTTGATGGGGGCTGCGCTTCGGGGTAAGGAGTTCCTGGTAAGTAGCCTGATCCACAGCATTGTCAGCTCAGCCTAGGTTCCTGGAAAGAAGAGCCAGCAAACCTGGGCAGCTCAGGGTGAGAAGACAGTAGTGGATGTTTGTCACACAGGTCCTGGCTCTGCCTGGTTTTGTGTGGAAGCAGCTCTCTGGTGAAGAGATTAGCTGGAGCAAGGATTTCCCAGCTGTGGACTCTGTGCTGGTGAGTAGGGCCTAGAACAGTGTTCCTGTATCCAACCCCTATAAATCAGTGCTCCCAGGGCTTCCCTGTGCCTTCTCTTACTATGCACATGCTCCTTCTCCAATACCACCTACTCCCATGGTTCCAACCTCTATCTCTGTTCTGGTAACCCTAAAATCCTGACCTCCAGCCCCATCGTCTCTCCTGAACCTGAGGCCATACATGCATGCTCTTCATCTTCTCCCCAGTCCACTGCCCTCTAGGGCTCCCTGCTCAGACCAGCACCAGCACCCACCTGTCCCTATGCCAAGGTACTCAGGATCATCCTTCACTCCTCCTTCCTCACCCCCAGCATTCTGTTAAGTCTCTCATTGGATTCTATTTCTCTCATTTCACTAATATGCCTCTGGTTCAGGTCACCTTTCTTTCTAACCACTTATCACAAAAGCTAGTTCCTGTCTCCATTTTTTGCCCATCTAATCTCCATGCTGCCAGAGTGATTTATTCCTCTCCCCTCATTTAAACCCTTCAATGGCTTTGCCCTGGGCTTGGGATAGTGTAGGCTCTAAAGGCCTTATATGGCTCCTATATCTCTGGTCACTTGCTTCATCCCGGCTCTGGCCAGATTCCTCAGGCCTTTTCTCTTTCAGCTTTCCTCCAAGATGTTTTCCCTTCCCTTGTGGCTCAGCCAACTCCCAGCCATCATTTGGTCTCAGCCCCAATGCCATTTCCTGCAGGATGCCTTCCTTAGCATCCAAGGCTGTTTAGGTTTTGTCTCAAGGCTTCCACAGCCCTCTGCTGACCTCCTCACTCCCAGTCACCTGCCTGGGGACTGCCACACCTGGCTGCCTCTCTACTTGAGCATCTTTTTTTTTAGAGACAGAGAGGTGGTGCTGGGGTTCAAACCCACATACTTGCACATGCCAGGCAATTGCAATAACCGCTGAGCCACTGCTCCAGCCCCTCTACTTGAGCATCTTGAGGAAAGAACAGACTGTCTTCCCCAGTGAAAAGCTGACCTCTTTGCCTCTCCCCTAACTCTCAGGTGAAGCTCCTAGAAGTGATGGAAGGAATGGACAAGGAGACATTTGAGTTCAAGTTTGGGAAGGAGCTAACATTCACCACCGTTCTGAGTGACCAGCAGGTGGTAGAGCTGATCCCTGGAGGCACAGGCATCATAGTAGGATATGAGGACCGTTGTCGCTTCATCCAACTGGTGCAGAAGGCACGGCTAGAGGAGAGCAAGGAGCAGGTAGTAGCCGGGAGCCACTATCCTAAGCCCCAGCCCCTAGTACTCAAAGTCTAGCCTGATAGGCCACCCAGACCAAGCCTAAGAACTCTGGCCCCTACCATAATTCTGCCCCACATTCCTACTGATCAGTGGGATATAAAGATGCCCCCGAGTAAGCTAAGAGTTGTGCCTTCTCTCCCAGCCAGGCCTTTTCCTCCTCCCCAGGTGGCAGCCATGCAGGCAGGTCTGCTGAAGGTAGTGCCACAGGCTGTGCTGGATTTGCTGACCTGGCAAGAGTTGGAGAAGAAGGTGTGTGGAGACCCAGAGGTCACGGTGGATGCTCTGCGCAAGCTCAGTGAGTTCTACATACTGAACAGTGAAATTGGGACTTATGGACTGGGTAGGATGAGACCTAAGAATGAGTTCTGGCCTTGTCCCTGCAGCTCGATTTGAGGACTTTGAGCCATCTGACACACGGGTGCAGTATTTTTGGGAGGCACTGAACAGTTTCACCAACGGTCAGTGGAGGAAGGCAGAGTCGTGATTACATTGGGACTCAGCTGGTGGGATTCAGAAGCAGGGTGAAAGTTGTAGAACCTCCCTCATTTCCTTCTCCCCACCCAGAGGACCGGAGCCGCTTCCTGCGTTTTGTCACAGGCCGCAGCCGCCTGCCAGCACGAATCTACATCTACCCGGACAAGCTGGGGTGAGTGCAAGCACAGCAGAGAGAGCCCAAGGTGCCCACCCCTGATACACACACACATGCCCATACAATCTTCCTAATCTGTGATCCCTCCACACCCCCAGGTACGAGACCACAGATGCGCTGCCTGAGTCTTCTACCTGCTCCAGCACCCTCTTCCTACCACACTATGCCAGGTGGGTTTTTCCAGGCCCCTGCCTGGGGTGTCATCTTTGGCGTGGGAGGACCGCTGGTAGTGAAGTGCACAAACTGGAGACCCCTTGCCCTTGGGAGTGGTGGAGGGGCCTGACTGAGCCCTGCCCCATCCCCACAGTGCCAAGGTGTGTGAGGAGAAGCTCCGCTATGCTGCCTACAACTGTGTGGCCATTGACACTGACATGAGCCCCTGGGAGGAGTGAGGCAGCCTCTGTGCAGGTGCTGCTGCCCCAGACAAGCACACCTTTCCTGCCCAGGTTGGGTCTGTATTCCTGGTGTGAGCTGCCGTGTTCCGGAAGTCTGCAGTGAGCCCTGCTCCTGTGTGGGGTTGGTGGACCAGCCCCACAGAACCATAAGCCCTCCTGTGCTGGGGCTTATTTCCTGAGGTACTTATCCTCTGTGAGAGGGACTCTTCCACAAGCCCAGCACAAGCTGCCAGGCCTGAGCTACTTGAAGGGGGCTCTCCAGCTCTCCACCCCATGGACTTTGCTTCCTTTTTTTTGTTCCATCTATTTTCTCCTTTTCTGGTTTCAGCCATGGCTCAAAAATTTAAAAACTTTGGAGGAGATTGTACACCCCTCCCCAAGCAAAGAGCCAAGGATGGATAGAGAATGATAGTCATCCTCCTCAATCACCTACCCCAAAAATGAAGCCAGACCTGAGTACCCTCTCCCTCCATACCAGAGGTGTGAGATCTGTCCTTGCTCCAACCCAGTCTCAACTGATAGAGTGCCACTGCCTTCCCTGGCTCAGAACCTAAGTCCACTCAACATTAAACCTCTACTACCACCTCATATTCATCACTCTGTATCACCTCCAGCCTGGTCCCCACCTGCTGTTTTACCCCCCAGATTTTGCACAGGATAAAACCGGTTATATCCTCTTTACCCTAAAATGAAGCCTAGGGGCTGGAGTGGTGGCTGGGTGGTTACGGCGCTTGCCTGGCATGCGCAAAGGACATGAGTTCAAACCCCAGCACCACATACACAATGAAGTGTCGGAGCAACAAAAGCCACGAGAAAAACTAAATAAAATTGATTCTCTCTTTCTCTCTCTCTTTCACTGTCCCTCTGTCAAAAAAATAAATAAAATAAAATGAATCCTAGACTTTAAACTTGCTCCTTGAACTGTGTGCACCCCTGCACCAGCCCTCCCTCCCTTGAGGGCTTCCATGACACTCCTTGAAAAGAAGGTCTTGCACATGGAAAAATAGAATAAATGGATGAATCATTCCCCAGAATGTATTTTTTGGGACATGAAGTCTGTTTATGGGGCTGTCTGCTAGACTTATGGAAAACCCAGAGATTGCTGTGTCCTGGAAGAGTCTTCACCAGCCAGTGCCATGATGGTAGCCAAGGAGGTGTGTGCCTAGTTGAAATGATGGGCTTCTCAGTGACAAATACTACACCTGGAATTGATGGAGCAGGGAAACAAGGACCCAGAAGTGGAGTGGGTGGTGGTGCTGGCCTGGCATCTTCTGGGATTTTTATGGTGATTTGTAAGTCCACTTCTAGAATCAAGTAGGAAGGAGAATGCCACCTCGGAGGACAAATCCTTGGGATGACAGACAATCCAGTCAAGTGAGTATTTTGACAAACATGAAAGTAGCAGCGTCACTACAACCCCACCAGCCTCCAATCTGCAGCGAGGTACAGAGAGCTGGTGTGGGTACAGCCTCCCACCAGGGGGCAGTCACACCCTTAAGCACCTTCCCGGGGACCCAGTGATCTCAAGAGTCTGCGTACACTGTGAGACTCCAGGCAGGTTTCCCAGGGAAGAGTCCTATCCTTTCAACTCTTTCCCACATCGTCCTCTAGGGTTCGCTCTAACACTGCCTGGGCTGAGAAACTTCTTTCCCAGGCTATGACAAGAGGATTGCTAGTTCAAAGCCAGCCTCAGCAACTTCTCAAGGACCTATGCAACTTAGCAAGACCTTGTTTCAAAAAAATAAAAATGGGCTGGGAATGTAGCTCGGTGGTTAAGTGCCCAGGTTCAATCCCTAATACCCCCCAAATCTCTGAGAATCTCTTTAATATGAAGGTTTTTTTGCCATTGCTTACTCTAGTACATATATTTTACTAGAGTACATATATGTACTGCTTTTTTTTTTGTCTTTTTCTTTTGCTACCAGGGATTTAACCCAGAGACACTTAACCATTGAGCTATATCCCCAGTCCTTTTTATTTTTTATTTTTAAAGAGAGAAGGACAGTGAAAAAGAGAGAATCAATTTTTATCGAGTTTTTCACATGGCTTTCATTGCTCTGACATTTAGTTGCGTATGTGGGTGCTAGGGTTTGAACCCGGGTACTTGTGCATGCCAGGCAAGTGCCGTAACCACTGAGCCACTGCACCAGCCCCTTATTTTTTTTTTTATTTTGAGACAGGGTCCTGTTAAGTTGCACAGGCTTGATAAGTTGGTGAGCCTAGACTTAAACTTACAATCCTCCTGCCTCAGCCTCCAGAGCCACTGGAATTACAGGCATGCACCACCATGCCCAGTCATATTCCCTTTTAATTTCACTTCCAGCATTATCATGTTTCATTTCTTTGCTGCACTTTCATTTTGTTGCCTAATTTTCTCTTTTGATTATTTTTTGTAAAATGTCATATGGGTTATCTCTAGGAGAGAAAAGCAACACAACTATTCTCTGCTGTCTATAAAATGATTATGAGACATGCTGTGACCAATTCCAACAGATTTTGAAAGAGGCTATGGCACCAAGTACATGGCACATGCCTGTAATTCCAGCTATTCAGGAGGCAGAGTCAGAAAGATGGAAAGTTCAAGGCCAGCCCCAACAGCTTAGGGAGATCCTGTCTCAAAATAAAAATGACTAGAGATGTAGCTCAGTGGTAAAGTGCCCCTGAGTTCAATCCTCAGTTTAGAGAGACAGAGAGAGGAGAAAAAGAGACCACATCCCCCCTAAAAAAAAAAAAAATGATTTTGGCAATTTTTTGTAGTAGTCTCATTGCTTTTATGAAGGAATTTTTGGAGGACTTACACACCACCATTTTATTGTATTGTATTGTATTTTAGAGAAAGAGGGACGGTGAGAGAGAAAGAATCAAATTTATTTAGTTTTTCATGATGTTTTCACTGCTCTAACACTTTGCTGTATATGTGGTGCTAGGATTCGAACCCATGTACTCTCATGTGCCTGGCAAGTGCTGTAATCACTGAGCCACCCCATTCCAGCCCCTATGCCACCATTTTTGCATGTGTCAACTGTTCCTTTTGCTTCTAAATTTATTAGATGGAAAGTTGTAGAAATATTTAAAAGAAACCCAAGTCCAAATTTTAACACCTTCTATCAAACTCTTAAACCTCTTAAGTGTCAATGTGATATTCTCCCTGTTCAACATTTTCTTATTCCCAAAGTACTATAATAGTGAATTAGAATCTGCTTTTTTTATTTAGTTTTTCATGAGGCTTACGTTGCTCTGACACTTCATTGTGTATGTGATGCTGGGTTTGAACTCGCATACTTGAGCATGCCAGGCAAGCTCTGTAACCACTGAGCCACCGCTCCAGCCCTAGAATCTGCTTTTTAATTTTGAGACAGGCTCTCACTAAATATTAAAGGGTATTTAACCCAAAGGTGCTTTAGCACTGAGCCACATCCCCAGCCCTTTTCATTTTTAATTTTGAGACAGGCTCTCACTAAGTTCCTAAAGGTCTCCCTAAATTGCTGAGGCTGGCCTTGAACTTGTGATCCCCCTGCTTTAGCCTCACAAGTTACTGGCTTCACAAACATGCACCACCACACCCGGTTGTAGGAGCTGCCTTTGCAAGAAGTACTGACACTTCATTTGGGCCTGCTGATACCTGATAAGTAATTTAAGAAAGAGTAAAGTCTTGATATTTCTGCCTTCATTTTCTATTTCTCCCCTTTGCCTTAAACCTTGGGGCAGATTCTTGCTAATTCTGCACTTACAAATGCTATTCATTTAACAAGTTCTTATCTAAAAACTAGTATACAAAGTTGATTAACCATAAATTTATTTAACCTACCTGGTCCCCCTTTGAGACCAAAGACCCCCAAGATAAGAGTAACTAAGGTATTTTCAAGATTTGCAGGGACTTTCAACTGTCAGCTTTTTTTTTTTTAAGAGAGAAGGACAGTGAGAAACAGAGGGAGAGACAGATAGAATCAATTTTTATTGAGTTTTTCACATGGCCTTCATTGCTCCAACACTACTTAGTTGTGTACGTGGGTGCTGGGGTTTGAACCTGCATACTTGCGCATGCCAGGCAAACGCCGTTACCACTGAGCCACTGCTCCAGCCCCAACTGTCAGCTTTTATAAGGTCCTATTCCAGACTCCTAGAGTGACACCCAGAAATCCCCAGTCATTGTCCTACACCTTCCAAGAACAGCAAACCTTGCAGGCAGATCACCCCATGATGAGACTGCCACTGAGCAGAAGCAATCATCTCATGGGAACCAAACCACTCTCTTTAAGGATCACAGCTCTGGTAGGTAAACATCCTGAGCAGCTTGCCTCCTCAAGCAGTAGGGACTTCTCTGGAGCTACCTTGCAGAACCAAAACTGGCATAATAGTTTGACCAAGACTGTCTAATTATGATAGCTCTCTCCCCCTACCTCAATTCTTCCTCCATTTAAACCTAAAGCTCCTTCTCTGGTGGTTTACATGAAAAATTCAGAACCTGAGTCTAATGAATGGCAAGGATAGAGTGGAAACTGTGGGCAGCAGTTGAAGAGAAAGGTGAATAGGTATCTGACACCTGTGGAGAGGATGATGTTCCTCCCCTGGCGGGTGATGAAGATGGTTATGAGAATGGCAGTCAGAAGATGACAGTTCAGAGACGAAAAACCTGAGGCCAATGACTCAAAGAAATGATGTTCCTAGAAGAAGCAGTTAGACTTGGAACTCAGGCTATCACAACATGTGCCTTCCTTCAGGACAGCCACCTTACTTTGGCGTGCACCATAAGGGTTTATGTGTACCTCTCATGTCATCACACACAATGTTAAAGAGTCAGGGGTCGAGATTCAGGAAAACTAATCATTAAAAAAAATAAAAAAAAAACCTAAACCTCATGTCGGTACTCTGAAGACAGGGCGGAGAAGTTTGATCTCTTGTTGCCTTCCCTATATAGCCTTATTGGTTTAAGTTCCTTTCCTGCTTTGCACAGTTACTTTTTCCAGTTCTTTTGTGAGGTAATGGCTGGACTTGATTTATTGGGAATCCCCAGAATCAGGCTTTTGGCAACAAACAGTACTTATCACCTGATTTTTTTTTAAAGAGAGAGAGGGAGAAAGACAAAGAATCAATTTTATTTATTTTCTCATCTGTCCTTTGTTTCTCCGACACTTAGTTGTGTATGTGGTGCTGAGGTTTGAACCTGGGTCTTCACACATGCCAGGCAAGCACTGTAACCACTGAGCCACTGCTCCAGCCCCAAATGGCCAGATTTTTTTTTTTAAGAGAGAAGGATAGTGAGAGAGAGAGAGAATCAATTTTATTTAGTTCTTCACTGCGTACATGGTGCTGAGGTTTGAACTTGCATCCTCGTGCATGCCAGGCAAGCGCCGTAACTGCTGAGCCACTGCTCCAGCCTCCAGATTCTTAATCTTTGAAACACCAATGATGAAACTTCTGTATGCTTTAAAAGAAATATTAAAGTCCTAAAAATTAAGATTTTTTCCAAACTTTTTATACTAAACAATATAATATCACTTGCTCTCTAACTTATCTTTACTCTTTTAGGTAATCACAGGATTTGCATTCAAAAATAAAACATATGTATTTTAGGACCTGCAATTGATGGCCAAAGTTGGTTTTTTTTTTTCATTTTTGTCTTTCACTCAGCCCTCTAAAAACAATAATTCCCAGCTCCACTCACAAGTCCACAGCCAAGTGGAATGGATGAATATTATGATGTGGCCAGAAATTCCCAAAGAGATCTCTAGAAGACTGTGGGAAGAATGTTTGTGAGCCAAGGCTCAACTTTTGAAAGGTTTCTTTTGTCTCCCACTGTTCTTTTTTGGCAAGGAGGGATACCAGGGATTGGATCCAGTGGCGCAAAGCCACTGAGCTACATCCTTAGCCTTATTTACTTTTCTTTTTCTTTTTTTTTAAGAGAGAGAAGGAGAGAATCAATTTTATTTTAGTTTTTTGTGTAACTTTCGTTGCTCTAATACATGTTTGTGTACGTGGTACTGGGTTATGAAACTGCGTCCTTGCGCATGCCAGGCAAGTGCCATAACTGCTGAGCCACTGCTCTAGCCCCTAGCCCTATTTACTTTTAATTTATTTTTTGAAATAGGGACTTGCTAAGTTGCCCAGGCTGGCCTCAAATTTGCAATCATCCTGCCTCAGTCTCCCAACTACTTGGAGTTATAGATGTGAGCCACAGTGCCCAGCAAATTGGCTCTTCTTCTTCGAGAGAGAGAGTTAATTTTTAAAATTTTTTCATCTTGGGGGCCGGAGAGGTGGCTCGGTGGTTACGGCGCCTGCCTGGCATGTGCGAGTACACAGGTTCAAACCCCAGCACCCATGTACACAACTAAGTGTCAGAGCAATGAAAGCCATGTGAAAAACTCAATAAAAATTATTTCTCTCAGTCTCTCTCTCTCTCTCTCTCTCTCTGTCCTTCTCTCTAAAAAAAAAAAAAAAAAAAAAATTTTTCATCTGACTTTTTATTTTTTCCTCCACTTAGTTGTGTATGTGGTTTGAACCTGGGTCCTTGCACATGCCAGGTAAACTGTCTACCACTGAGCCACCTATCCAGCCAAGTTTGCCTTTTTTCTCCCCTTTTTTTTTTAAAGAGAGAGTGGGACAGTGAGAGAGAGAGAGAGAGAGAGAGAGAGAGAGAGAAAGAGAGAATAAGAGAGAGAGAGAATCAATTTTATTTGGGTTTTCGTGTGGCTTTCATTGCTCCAACACTTTGTTGTGTACATGGTGTTGGGGTTCAAACCTGCGTCCTCGTACATGCCAGGCAAGCACTGTAACTGCTGAGCCACTGCTCCAGCCCCAAGTTTGACCTTCTTAACCAATTCCCACCCCTTGGGGAAGAAATGAGAATAACTGTGAACAAAAGACAAACATTGTAGGAAGCTTTCTGTATTCAATAAGCATTTATTAAGTACTTCATGTGTACTTAGAGAATGATAAATAATGAGCATGGGGCTCAGCATGAGGAAAAATAATATGAATTGACTTAGTGAAAAGGAAACTTCAAAAGAGTTGACAGTGACCTGGACCTCCAGCCCATTTTCCCAGTATCAAATGAGAGGTCAAATGAAAATTTAGGAGAAATTTTCAATTAATTCAATATTACTGATTTAACAAATGCCAGGTCCTGTGCTAGGTCCTGGGAGCTAAAAAGATGCAGCCCTTATCCTCAAAGGACTCCCAGTGGAATAAAGAAGACATGAAAAAGGTGATGCTGATCCTCTGTGGCGAGTGCCATAGTGTGAAGAGCAGTGGGAGCCAGGAAGAAAGAACCCATAACACAGCAGTTCTTAGAGTGTCCTCCATGGACTCTTGAGAATCTCCAAGATCCTTTCAGGGGCTGTGTTGGGTTAAAACTATTATCATCATAATGCTAGAACACTTTTTGCCTTTTCCATCATGTTGGTATTTACACCTGGCAGTGCAAAAGCAATAGTGGGTAAAAGTGCTGGTTCTTGGAGCTGAAGCGGTGCCTCAACAGTTACAGCGCTTGCCTGGCATGCTCTAGGACCCAGGTTCATAACCCAGTACCACATACACGACAATGTATTAGAGCAACGAAAGTTACATGAAAAACTAAAATAGAATTGTTTATCTCTTTCTCACTGTCCCTCTCTTTAGAAAAAAAAGTGCCAGTTCTTTGTTTTTAGCATGAATCAAAGCAGAGATACCCTTGCCATAAAAATAAAAAATAATAATAAAGCAGAGTTAGTTTTACTTAAAAGGGTCTTGGACAAGGAATAAAATAAGATTAATTTTATTGGGGCTGGAGAGGTGGCTCAGCAGTAGAGCACTTGCCTGGCGTGCATGAGAACCCGGGTTTGATTCCTAGCACCACGTACACAACTAAACAAAAACCAGATGAAAAAATAAAATTGAGTCTCTTTCTCTCTCTCTCTCTCTCTCTCTCTCTCACACACACACACACACACACACACATACACACACAAAGATTACTTTAATTAAATCTTGGACCTTGGGCTGGAGTGGTAGCTCAGCAGTATCACACTTGCATGGCATGTGTGAGGACATGAGCTCAAACCCCAGCACCACATACACAACTAAGTGTCAGAGCAATGAAGGTTATGTGAAAATCTAAATAAAACTGATTCTCTCTTTCTCTCTCATACAATCTCTCCCTCCCTCTTTCTCCCTCCCTCCCTCCTTCTCTCTCTCTCTCTCTGTCCCTTTCTCTCTTTAAAAAAAAAAACTTGGCCCTTGAGTATGTCTTTTTAATATTTTGTGGTGAAATAGGAAGTATCCATATAATAACACTTCTGTGCATATAAAAGAAATGGGTAGTTAGCTTTGGAAGAAACTCTTGTGTGACTGAGTTGTGATTTGAATGACTGCTTTTTTCATACAACATGTTTACTTGAAAGAACAACTGACAAATATGACTGACAATTTATCAAAATACAGTGAGCTAGTCACTTCAAGGAAAATCACTAACAGTATTTGTTGCCAATGATAATGTTTGAATTTTCAAGAGAAATTACAATTTTAGAAAACCTGTATCTTACATGGGAAGCTTGCCAGCTTTTAATATTTGGGGACTTTCTGATGAGATTGATGGTGATATTAACAAATGATTATTTTTTTAGAGAGAGAGAGAGAGAGAGAATCCATTTTATTTAGTTTTTCATGTGGCTTTTTTTGCTCCTACACTTCATTGTGTATGTGATGGATGCTGAGGTTTGAACTCGCATTCTCATGCATGCCACACCAGCACCATAACTGCAGAACCACCGCTCCGGCACCCAAATGGATCTTTTATATTGTGTAAACGAATAATTTTGGGAAGATCTGCATAACTCAGGGAACCAAAATTTTACAAATGATCAACATATCAATCAAGTTGCAAAACCATGGATGAGTAAAATGTCCAAAGTGCAGGTATTTTAATGTAACAAAGTACAAAATGTTAATTGATATATCAGATTTTACATGCAACTAACCTTTTTTTTTTAAAGGTCGAGAGAGTGAGGGAGCTAATTTTATTTTTTATCTGGTTTTTCTTTTGCCTCTAGTTACGTATGTGGTGCAGGAGATTCAACCTGGTACTTGCGCATGCAGGCAAGTGCTCTACTTACTGCTGAGCCACTGCTCCAGCCCTTCAAGTAAGCTTTAAAAACTAACTGCCACTTATTGAGGTTTGGTGTAGGATAGTATACATACATGTATAATTATCAAAAAAGATTATTAAAATCTCTTTTCCACCTCTGCATCTGTGTGAGGTTAGATTTTCATCATTTAACCAAATCAATATATCACAATTGAAGAAAGAATCTAGCTGTTTTCTATCAAGCCAGATGTTAAAGAGATTTGAAAAAAAAAGGTGAATAATGACCTTCTTGCCAAATTTGTTATGAAAACACAATCACATTTTTTCATTAAAATATTTGTTACTATGTGATGGTTTTATTTATTTATTTATTTGCAATATTTGTTTATTTATTTACTTATTCTTTTGCATTACTGGGGACTGAATTCAGGGGTCTTGAACATGTTAGGCAAGTGTTCTATCATTGGACTACATCCTCAACATTTTTTTTTTTTTTTTTTTGGTGCCAGGGGTTGAACCCTGGGGCGCTTAACCATGAAGCCACTTTTTATTTTTTTAGAGAAAGGATCTTGCTAAATTGCTTAGGGCCTCACTAAGTTGCTGAGGCTGGCTTTGAACATGAGATACTTCTGCCTCAGCTTCCTGAACTTCTGGGATTACAGGTGTGTGCCACCACACCTGGCCATCCTCAACTCTTATTCTTTTTTATTTTGAGACAGTGTCTCACGAAATTTTCCCAGGCTGGCCTCAAACTTGCAATCCTTCTGCCTCAGTCTCCTGAGTAGCTGGAGTTACAGGCATGCACCACCATGCCTGGTATATTATTTTATTTTTAAGATGAATTAACAACTTAAAAATATTTTCCTCAGGGGCTGGAGTGGTGGCTTGGCCATTACGGTACTTGCTCAGCATGTGCGAGTACACAGGTTAAAACCCCAGCATTTACCTATACAACTAAGTGTCAGAGCTACGAGGGCCATGTGAAAAACTAAATAAAAATTGATATTCTCTATTTTTCTCTCTCTCTCACTGTCCTTCTCTCTAAAAAAATTTTTTCCCTCAGTTTGGACTGTTAATATGGCAAATATCAATGAAGATAATCCATACAAACAAAAGCTTGTTGGGGTCCTTAATCATTTTTAAGCGTATAAAGGGTTCAGAGATCAAATTGTTGGAGAATTATTGTCCTAAAGTAATAATTTAAAGTGAGTATAAACTGAAGTAATCTCCCAACTACTTTCTTCCACTAGAAGAGAAAGCCCCCTAGTTCCCTGTAGGCATTCACTAGTTTAAACATGAACCCTTAAATGTATATATGGCGGATATGAGGCTGACTGCTGTTCTTACTTTAAAACGGTTCTTACCTCAAGACCTTGCTATAGGGGTTCAGGGTATAGGTCAGCTTGGAGTGTAGCTCAAAGAAAGAAGACTTGCCTAACATGTGCAAGACTCTGAGTTTAATTCCCCAGCACTGCAAAAACAAACACCTCACAAAAACCCATGCTGTAATTCCCAAGACTTCTGCTTCCTGTTGGAGCTAATACCAAGAAGAGACAATCTTTAGGGTAATGAAGGAGTAGCCAGGTTTCAGGTCTCCTATGCTTTAATCATTCCATAGCTCTTCTTTACCAACACACTGTGTTGTATTTGAATTAAAATGAGTAACAATTTAATACCTCGTCACCCTCATCCTAAAGTGAAGGAGACATAAGGATAGGTTCATTTTATACATATCAACCTCAAGTATTTTTGTTTATTTGTTTTAGCAGGATTTAACCTGAGCTCCTTTTCTTCTGGCTGAAAATCCGGGGAAAATTACAAGTCCTGTGTTTCTCATTGCTGTACACATATCTAGCTCTAATACATTGCTTGTCACATATTAGACACTCAATAATTATTGAGTCAGTGAAGTCAAACATCTTTCTTATTTATTTTTTTTTTGAGGAGAGAGAGGGATGGAGGGAAAAAGAGAGAAGGAGCAAGAGAGAATCAATTGTATTTATTTTTTCATCAGGTCTTTGTTTCTCTAACACTTAGTTGTGTATGTGGTGCTGAGGTTTGAACCTGGGTCCTCACACATGCCAGGCAAGTGCTCCAACAGCTGAGCCACTGCTCCAGCCCCAAACATCTTTATTTTTATTACAGAAATCATATTCTGCCTCCCAATTGGCAGGGAGCTAAAGCAATTTGGGGTTTAAGAAACATACTTTTCTATATAGAAAAAAAAAAGGTTTCCAAAAGATTAGGAAATTGCAGGAATGTGTGGAAAGAAGGAACAGTATCTACTGTAGCTTAACAAACCACTCTGAAACCTAGTGCTTATAAAAATTATTTTATTGTTATCTCTTACAATTTTGATTCTTTCTGTTTTTTTGTTGATTTTTTTTTCAGGGCTGAGACTCGAACTCAGGACCTTGTGCATGCTAGGAATCTCTTACAATTTTGGAAGTTGTCTAGACTCAGGCCCTTCGGGTATCTCAGCCAATTGCAGCCTCTTAAATGGGTCCCTTCCTTGCTTTCAGGAAGCTTATTGTCAACACAGCCACCAGAGTTATCTTTTTAAACAATCATATTATATTCCTTTGCTCAACAATCTTGCTTAGCTTCCTAACACAGCAAAATTTAAGACCCTCAAAATAGCCCACAAGCCCTGTAGGATTTGGATTCTCCACCCTCTTCCCACTGCCTTTCTGAGGTCCTCTACCACCGTTCACTCTTCCCTTGGCTGGCTTCATTTCAGCCCCAGCGGGCTCCTTGCTGTGCTTTGAACATGCAGTCTGTCTCAGGGCCTTTGCACTTGCTGGCTAGGCTTCTTGAAGGCTCTTACCTAAGCCTCTCCTGATGCACTCTCTTCAAATTACTGTTCACTGTCACCTTCTGGGTGAGGCCTTTATCGACCCCCCTCTCTCGCTATTTGGATGACCAAAATTGGCGTGAGTGGTCTCACACATAGGAGCCCTGAGAAGCCCTTGCTTTCAGGGAATTTGGGGGCCTTTTTTCACTGACTGACTAAAAATTGAGGCATCCAATGAGCTCTCTATTCACAGTGACAGTGAGAGCCTGTACTTGGAAGAGAACTCCCTGGGAGAAGAGACTGTCACTTGTTCCATCTGAGTTCCTGGCACCCTGCTCCGGGAGGGACATCGCAGTAGGCATTGGTGATCTGTGAATGGACGAAAGGGCCTCTCCGGCCGGACAGAAGACTTCAGCGGCCGGACCTCCGCGTGCTCCTCTCCCTCCTCCTCCCCTCCTTTTCTCTCCCTGCCCCGCCCCACCCCGCAGCGTGCCAGTCCTTGCGTAATCTATTGCTCGGCGGTCGCCTCTTCTCCCTGGTCTGCCCAGAGCGCCCCATCGATCTGCTCGACCTTTGCGCGCCTGCGCCGTTGGGCTGTCAGTCAGCGGCAGCGTGGTGAGCGCTGGGAGCGGTTGCGACGCGCTGAGGGCTGAGGTGAAGCCGTGGCTTCTGTCCTGCCGGGCCGCGCACGAGCTGGCTGAGCGGGTGAGCATCACGGTGGGGGCTGGAGCCCCCCCTTCATCAGGGACTCGCCAAGGTGGACCCCAAAAGGGTGGGCGGGGGTCGCGAGCCCAAAGTCGCTAGCGCGAGTCCCTTACTCTACATGGCCTTGGAGCCAAGTGTCCTAACTAGAAGGGAGAAGGTACTCGAGCCAGCTAGTTTGTGCAGCAGATGGAGAAACTGAGTTTCGGGGAGGTCGAGGTTCGGCTCGAAGTCACACCAACTGAGCACCAGCCCTGGGACTAGACACCTTTAGCACCGTGCTGGAACTCTTTCCGCCTCAGCCCTGCATTTATTACCTGCCTTTAGTTGTTCGGGTGCAGAGCAGTGAAATACGAGTTGATGCAAGAGGGTCCTGGCCTTCAGTCAGCTCTCAGTTACGGTGCCGCGGTCTAACTTACCTGTCTACAACCGGAGAAGGCGGTGAGTGCCCTGCGGCGTGTCTGAGGAGCCAGGACCACCCCCTCTAAAGCGTGGGAGTCTAGAAGACTCATTGCCTTGATTCCCATCAAGCAGAGTTGGTAGCGACACTGAGACACGAGAGTCTGCTTGGTAACATGGTTAGTTATGTTCATAACTATTCTTACTGCAGTTCTTCACCCAGAGACTCATTGAGAGCAGAAATCTCAGATCTCAGCGACCTGGGTTCTAAGGCCACTGTGCATGTTTGAGCTTGACTCTTACGTGAGGCTCAGAGATCCTCATTCCGTATACTCTGAATACTAGACTTCTGACTGGGAGTACAGTGATGCCAACACACAGTCCCTGCTTTCAGGGAACTCACTCTTAGTCATTGAAGAATGCCACTTTTAAATTGACACTTAAACACGTATGTGCAGTGAAGCCTGTAAAGCTGAGATAATGTGTACTTGATAGAGTAGAAGCACACAGGAAAAAGGAGTCCCTTCTGCTGGGGAAGTGGGAAGGTTTAGGAATGGCTTTCTGGGTCATGATTCTGGAGCTGAGTCTGGCAAGCTTAATAGTTGATTACTAGGCACAGGAGAAAGACAGCCTGTGAAGCAAGAGTAGCAGTGCAGCTGGGCATGGTGATGTGTACCTGCAGTCCCATCTAGTGTAAAGGCTGGGACAGGACAACCTTTTGAGTCTAGGAGTTCTAGGATCTGTGAACTTAACCACCAGGCCCCCTTCTAAAAACTGAGGGTATGAGTGAGAATTTAAAGGTCAGGCTCCTGGTCACGCCACCTATGGGTGTCAGACCAGAATTCAAACTCAGGTCTTAAGAGTCCAATGCTTTTTTCAGAATAGCATCAAAGGTGATAGTAGATATACAATGCCAGAGTGAAGGTTAAATTTCAGTATGAGGGGCCCAGTGGTTACAGTGCTTGCCTGGCATGCGTGAGGACATAGGTTCGAACTCCAACACCACATACACAACAAAGTGTCAGAGCAACGAAGGCCACGTGAAAAACTAAATAAAATTGATTCTCTCTTTCTCTCTCTCTCTTTGAAAATAATTCCAATTATGAGGCAACACTTATTGGAGTAGAAATAACCATATCTTCAAGTTGTGAATTTTGTGCATGAGCCTTGACTTTGTCTCTCGGATATACTGTCTGTTAAGTGCTATAGTTTAGATATTGTGATATGGACCCCAGGACAGATTATCATTATGGTAAAGGTGCAAGATTATTTGCCAGTTTGATGTTAAATAGCATGTTTCTGAACATTGCATTTTACACTTTTATTAAAATGATTGTATCATTTGTTCTAAGACAAAAAATACTTTGAGTTTAAATCAACAGGATTTATGACCTTTCCCTGTGCTTCCGTTCTGTGGTAGCTGATGTAATGAGTTTCTTTTCAAGGTAAAATTGCTGCTTTTATTACCTTGAATTTGAAAAAAAGGATTTAACAATTTGAATTGTTTCCATTATAATTGGATTCTGCAAATCTCGGTTCCTATATAAGCCTGTATTTGCTGGGCACTGTGTTGCACACTTGTAATCCCAATTTACTTGCGAGGCTGAGGCAAGAGGATCACAAGTTTGAGGCTAGCCTGGGCAACTTATTGAGACTCTGTCTCAAGAAAACAATTAAAAAGGGTTGAGGATGTAGCTCAGTGATAAAATATCCCTGAGTTCAATACCCAATACCGTAAAAAAGCAAACCAACTCTACCTTTGTGTTTATTGTGAATAGTGATATCTTTTATAATTAGAGGTAATGAGAAGACTAGAACTTACGGATGAATTATTGGAGGAATCTTCAGTCATTTTTTATACCTTCCAGACTAGTAGGCCTGTGTTTCTACTTTAAATTCTAGTCAGAAGGTTTTTTTTATTATTATTGTTTTCAAGGAATAAGAATTCAACTGTCAGAAACTGAATTGATAAACTCTTTTTCAGAATCACCTTGAGCATTACCTTCCTGTGTTTTCTAGGAAGACTTAGATATTCCCTTCATCCGTGTCCACTGTTTCTTCGCTATAACCCTGCCATGGCACTAATAGTATTATATTGTCATTTACTGGCTCTGTGTTCTCTTAACTGTGAACAACTCAAGGGTGAGGCCAGATATTTTTCATTCATTGTAGTCTTTCTTTTACCAATGATAGAGCTGAGTGTCTGTATTGACAAAGAGTACTATAAAGGTGGTGAAGATGAGTATGTGCACATGCATGTGTGTGTATTTTGCAGTCATATGGAAACTAAAGTTGGAAGCAATACATCTGACATAAGTGGGTATCATTGGTAACCTAAATAGAAATGGGTTAGTATTGTGTGCCCTTTGATTTTTGTTAAATCTTTTTTTCTGTTCTTTGCAGTTTATAAAAATGGAATTTCAAGCAGTAGTGATGGCAGTTGGTGGAGGATCTCGGATGACAGACTTGACTTCCAGTATTCCCAAGCCTCTGCTTCCAGTTGGGAACAAACCTTTAATTTGGTACCCATTGAACCTGCTGGAGCGTGTTGGATTTGAAGGTAAGCAATGACAATGATCTGCACTCATAAAACTTTTAGAGTGTTTGATCCCAGTGTTTTGTTAGCATTATAAGGGTGAGAGAGGATGAATGAGAGAAGACTTGGATTTAAAGTTTGTTGGAGACTGGCCACCTTAAGTTAGGAACAAAAGGGTATTCTGCTATTATGTGAAAAAAGTTGAGAAGATGGTACTAAGTGTTGCTGTTACAGAACTGGTCTCATAATGATTCAAGATGAACCTTGTAGGATATCAGAAAGAGCAGAGTAGGACTCTAAGTGTCTCATGATCAGTACTTTCCTTAGCAATAGAATGTCTTGTGTGCCAGGTAACATATTAAGAACAGGAGTATGGAATTGAAAAGAGATCTCAGGCTCTGACTTCCGGAACCTAAAGACCAGTGGGAAGAGTCCTCTCTATTTTTGCTTGGGTTTCATAGATGATGATGCCATTAAGTAGGAAAAGGAATGTGAGACAACACGTTTGAACCAAGATGACTTCAGCTTTGGTCCACTGAGTTTAAAGCGTCCTAAGTTAGGTAGAACAGATCAGAATGCCAGGTAGATATAACCAATCAGCGTGCCAGATCCTAGGGCTCAGTCTCATGATCCAGTGATCATTATTATGAAGAGTTGCTTTCCTGAGACAGATCTATAACTGGTCTATACAACTGGTCTATACAACATAAAAGATACATTTTAGAAATTTTCTTTTTAGAGCTCAATCTCACAAATGGAGATAGTGACACAGATGGCGATTGTATAGTTTAAAATATCTTATTTTCCTTTAGTAATTCTTTATAGATTTGCCATCTGTAACTGTTTTGTGCCTTTTACTATGCATTTAGATAACACTTGGGAGTGGCCTTTTGTAGTGTATTTAATATTCCTGCCTGTAGAATTCTAAAGTTTAAATAGCTAAGCCTATCTTTCTGCCTTTATTTTTAAAGAGAGAGGGAGAGGGAGAGTGAGTAAGAGAGAATTAATTCTATTTAGATTTTCATTTGGTTTTTGTTTCTCTGACCCATAGTTGTGTGTGTGGTCCTGGAGTTTGAACCTGGGTCCTTGCATATGCCAGGCAAGTGCTCTACCGCTGAGCCACTGCTCTAGCCCCTCTTTATTTATTTTTACTGTGATGCTGATGTTTGAAGCCAGGGCCGTTCATATGTTCACATGCTAGGCAAGCACTCTACCACTGAGGTATGTCATCACCCTTTTTTATTTTTTTAAGTTGGGGTCTTGTTACATTGCCCAGGCTAGCTTTGAACTTAAGATTTTCTTGCCTCAATGTTCTGAGTAGCTGGAATTACAGACTCCTGCCACCACTCCCAGCATCAGTCTTTTCTTATTGCTAATAATTTTATAGAGAAAAGTTAATATAGCCCTAGCCCTGCCCTGCTTAGCTTTTGTCTCCCTCCATACAGAAGAACCTTTTTTTTTTTTTAAGAGAATCAATTTTTATTTATTCATCTGGTTTTTGTTTTTCCCACACTTTGTTGTGTATGTGGTGCTGGCATTTGAACCTGGGTCCTCATGTGTGCCAAGCAAGCACTCAACCACTGAGCTGCCACTCCAGCCTTATACGGAAGAATCTTGATCCAATTAGTAGATGTCTTTTCTTTTTTCTTTTTTTTTTTTTTTTTTCCTTTTTTTGGGGAGGGAGTTTCAATACTGGGGATAGAACCCAGAAGAGCTTGAGCAACATCCCCAGCCCTTTTTATTTTTTATTTTGAGACAGGATCTCACTTAATTGTTTGTGGCTTCGCTAAGTTGCTGAGGCTGGCTTTGAACTTAACATCCTGCTGCCTCAGTTTCCTGAGCCACTGGGATTATAGGCCTACACCACTTTGCTGGACAGATTGTCCCATATTTGCAGTTACTTGCATCACTCTATACATGGTACTTCAAATGTCCCCTCCAGCCTATGGAAATGGCACCTTCTCTTCAAAACCCTTACAGCATTATTCACTATATCTTCTATGCTTCCATGATTCCCTATCTAGCACCTCTCAAGGACTGTTTTGTACTATAGTTAATGATATGGGAGATTACAAAATCTCCCTAAGAATAAATACTGTATCCAATTCATCTTTTTTTTTTTTTTTTAAAGAGAGAGGGACAGTGAGAGAGAGAGACAGAGAAAGGGAGAAACAATTTTATTTAGTTTTTCATATGGCCTTAGTTGCTCTCTAACACTTAGTTGTATATGTGGTGCTGGGGTTTGAACCCGGGTCCTTGTGCTTGCCAGGCAAGCGCCGAAACCCCTGAACCACCACTCCAGCCCCCAATTCATCTTTGTAATGTCAACATATTACATACGGTATGTACTAAAGAAATTATTTATTTTGTTGTTGGGGAGTTAATCCAGGGGTGTTTTACTACTGAACCACATCCCCAGGCCTTTCTATTTTTTGTTTTGAGACAGGGTCTTGCTCAGTTGCTTAGGGCCTTGCTAAGTTGCTGAGCTGGCTTCAAACTTGTGATCCTCCTGGCTCAATCTCCCAAGCCACCAGGATTATAGGTGTGAACCACCATGCCTGGCTATACCATAAACTTTTTGTTGAACTTGAATGCATGACCTAGCCCAAAGGTCATTTCTTCTAGTAAGTCTTCTTTAGGTAATCATTCCTGTGTTTTTATTTCTCCATATTGTTTCTTTGCTTGTGGTATTGGGAATTGAATCTAGGGGGTATTCTACTACTGAGCTATATGTCCAGCTCTTTTTTATTTTTCTATTTTAAGCCAAGGTCTCACTAAGTTGCCAAGACTAGCCTCAAACATGTAATCCTCCTGTCTCAGTCTCCCAAGTAGCTGGGTTACAGGGATACATCACTGTGCCCAGCTGCATGTTAAGTTTCTTGAGAATAGAAACTATGTTAAGTTCTTTTCTGAATTTTCAGTACTTATTTCTCCTTTATATGTTAAATATGTTAGAAGTAAGTTAGTAACTCAATCTGGGAGAGGTAGAAAGAAGAAAGAAAGAAGGAAGCAAGAAAGGAATGAAGGTTAAATGTTTTGAAAGAAAAAGAAAGGAAGAAAGAAGAGGAAAAAAAGTAGAAAATAAAAAGAATGATTCTAAGTGAAAGGAAGGGATCATTGTGATCTAGAGCACTGTCATGGAATAAGAGAGATGCCAAAATCAGATCATTTGGTATCAGTAGCATCTCACCAAAGGTTCAGGGAAAAAACCCGAGTTTTCTGTGATGGATAGCTACATGGATATGGTGAAGACATCTGTTGTGTGAAAACTGGTTCTTAGAGTTCAATGTACAGCAGTAATGGCTACCTGGTGGGAAGCGAGCTTAACTCTTTTTTTATACTGAATGAAGATTTAAGATTCCATATATTTTTTTTTAAGAAGGAAGGAGAGGAGAGAGAGAGAAAAAAAGAGAATCAGTTTTCTTTGTTCATCTGGCCTTTGTTTCTCTCACACTTACTTGTGTATGTGGTACTGGGGTTTGAACCCAGGTGCTCATGCATGCCAGGCAAGCTTCAGTTGCTGAGCCACTGCTCCAGCCCCCATATATGTTTTGTTGAATGGCTTTGTGAATTCTTTACAACCACAAAAAGTGGTGTATAGTATGTTAATGTAATATGTTAATGTATAGTATGTTAATGTATGTTAATCATACAGACCTGTTTCACCTTCATTTCATTGCATCCTGAGTAAAATCACTTAAAGTTTTTCAGTCCACATTTTCTCTTTTGTGTGTATGTGGAAGGCGGGTACTTGGGATTAAACCCCAGGCCTCATGCATGCTAAACAAGCACTTTGGTACAGAGCTACATCCCCAGCACTCCCTATTTTTAAAAAATTTGTTTTGAGATTGTGTCTCCCAAAATTGCCCAGGTGGCCTGAAACTTGTGATCCTCCTGAGTTTCCCAAGTAATTGGGATTACAAGCATGCTTTACCACACCTGTCAAGTTTCCTGTTTTAAAAGTGAGATTGTTGTAAGAATTAATTGAAAGAATGGATGTAAGACACATTGAAAAGGCTCAGTAATGTTAGCAGTTATTATTACACCAAGAAACAGATAACAGCTAATTGAAATAGTGAAACTATTATGTAAATGAATGAGTTTTTGCATTTTTCCTTCTTTTTTTCTTTCATGCTGTAGAAGTCATTGTGGTTACAACCAAGGATGTCCAAAAGGTTTTATGTGTAGAACTCAAGATGAAAATGAAGGCGGATATTGTGTGCATTCCTGATGAAACTGACATGGGAACTGCAGATTCTCTGCGCTACATATATCCAAAACTTAAGGTGAAAAATTATTTCTTTTATTGTTTATTGAAAATAAATAATATCTTGTTTTCCAGAGTATTAGGTTTACAAAAACATTTTTTAAAAATATGGTCTTGTTGTACATGTGTTCTTCAACTGTTCTTTGGTTTGATTTAGAGATCAGTTCTCACAGTCCATGGTTTTCAAGTAATATATATCTTTATTAAAAAAAAAAAGATAGGACCTGGCATGATGTCACACACCTTTCATGCCAGCTACTCAGGAGGCTGAGGCAGGGGGATCACAAGTTTGAGGCAAGGCTGAGCAACTTAGTAAGACCCTCTTGTTGGGGGGCTGTATTGTCCCCCCCGGGAGCCGATCAGGAGGAGGGTGAGTGCCGACAGCTGGAACCCGGGTCCCCCCTCGTCCGGGGACCCCTTCCCTCCCAGCCGGGGAAACGAGGCAACCACACGCAGCTGATGGCAGCTCAGAATCCCTTTATTCTTAAGGCACACGGGTTTTTATATATGGAGGAGGGGAGACAGCCAAGGAATCAATAATCCTTCTAAGGGAGTTGCCAGGGGTTATGCAGATTTTGAGTACAGACAAACAACTAGGTAACAGCACATTCCAACCCACTCTTTGCATAACAAAGCAGGACCTAGCAGCCCTTCCTGAAGGAACTTATGGAAATAG